>JAJIBD010001636.1:0-5000 GCA_021461705.1 Cryptotis parvus
CGAGCGGGCCCCAGTAACATCTCCATATGTCCTGTCTCATGCAAGTAGAGCCCAAGGGCACCTGCTTGCTCCAGGAACATAAAGAGCCTCAAACCATTCCATCAGGTCATGGGAATGAGGTCTATGATTGTTACTGGTATTTGGCATATCAAATACGAACATGGGTAGCTTGCCAGGCTCTGTCGTGCGGGTAGCATACTCTTATAGTCATCTCTAAAGCCAGCATTTATTGATGAACCACGCAGCCGCAAGTGGCCACGAGAGCCGGGCTGTAATAGGTTCTTCTGCTGGGTGTAGTTCTGACGAGAGGGAAGTCGGATGTGGAAAATGTGGATGAGACCCTCATGGAGTGGGGGTCGTCTGGCTTGTTGCAAGGCTCTGCTGGGGTGGCGGGCCAGGGTTAGAAACCGCCATCCCTCCCGGGCGCCTCATGAGCGGCTGGGCACAGGGAGAGCCAGTAGCAGCTCTGTCCCATGTCTGTTAGTCTCTGGATCAGCATACCTGGGCCGGATTCAAAAAAGACTGCTGCAGGGTGGATCTTGATGAGCCGGGCTGTGATAGGCTGGTCTGCTGGGTGGAGTTCTGATGAGGGAGAAGTCCTGGTGTGGAAAATGGAGGCCCTCATGGAGTGGGGGTCATCTGGCTTGTTGTGAGGCTCTGCTGGGGTGGTGGGCCAGGGCTAGAAACCGCCGCCATTCCTCCCGGGCGCCTCAAGAGCGGCTGGGCAGGGAGAGCCGATAGCAGCTCTGCCC
The DNA here is from genome assembly GCA_021461705.1 of Cryptotis parvus. Taxonomy (NCBI): domain Eukaryota; kingdom Metazoa; phylum Chordata; class Mammalia; order Eulipotyphla; family Soricidae; genus Cryptotis; species Cryptotis parvus. The sequence continues at coordinate 753 of JAJIBD010001636.1, forward strand.
CATATCTGTGAGTCTCTGGATCAGGAATGAGCATAGAGCCAGGAATAAGCCCTGAGCACCATCAGGAATGGGTCAAAAAAAAGAAAAAGAAAGAAGGGTCAGAGAGCTAGTACAGCAGATAGGGTGATTGGCCTTGCAGATGGCCAACCTGGTTTTAATACCCACCACCACAGACTGTCCCAAGACCTACATAAGTGGTCCCTGAGCACAGAGCCAGAAGTACTGGTGTGGCCTCCAAACAAAATAACAGCAACAAAAAAGGAGGAACTACAGAGCTATTACAGGAGTGAATGCATTTTCCACGCACATGGCACAGCTGAGTCCCATTTATGGAAGAGCATATGGTCCCCTGAGGCCGTCGGGGTGCCCCGAGTCTGGAATCAGAAGCAAGTCCTGAGCGCCACCAGGTGTAGCTCAAACACAGAAAAAGGCCAACAGGGGTGATGCTCTTCTGTCTCCTTTACTGGCTCGGCAGTGAACGCCTACTAGGTAAGCCACTCTCAATCCTTGGCTCCTCGAGCTGAATTCTGATTTAAAAGGCATTACCTGGGGTTGGAGCAATTGTGCAAGGATCGAGACCAGTCTGGGTTTGATCCCAGGCATCCCATAGGGTCCCTCGGCACTGGGAGTAATTCCTGAGTGCAGAGCCAGGAGTAATCCCTGAGCATCAATGGATGTGGCCCGTGCCCTTACCAGAAAAAAAAAAAGGCACTGCCTTGGAATCAGAGTGATAGTTGGGCCAGAGGGGAGTGCTCATGGCCAACCAGATTCCATCCTCCAAGTTCCATCCCTGGCATCCCATCTGGTTCCCTGAGTATTGCCAAGGAGTAATTCCTGAGTGCAGAGCCAGTAGTAACCCCTGACCACACATTTTTGGGTGTGACCCAAAAAAGCAGAAAAACAAAGAACAAATTGAACTCAAACACGGCCCCTCTGAGCCCGGCCCTCCCGGTCTGCTGCCTCCACGAGTGACTTCAGGTACTCATCCTGATGCCTTTCTCTCTGGGCTCATGAATGCCACCAACGCCACACATAACTCTGCAGGTTCAGGTTAGGTATCGGGAGACGTTTCTCCTGGAATAGCACTGAGCCTGAGTCTCACTAATAATAATAAATAATTCAAAAGAGAAAGATTTCCACAGTTGCTTGATATAGGGGTTTAAAAAATGTCAAGAACCCAAACAATTTTTTTTAGCTTTTTTTGGGTCACACCCAGCAATAGTCAGGGGTTACTCCTAGCTCTGCAGTCATAGTAGAGCTATGCTCAGTCTCATAGCTCTGGCTGTGTTCAGGAAACCATATGGGATGCTGGGGGATCGAACCTGGGTCAGCTGCATGCAAGGCAAGTACCCCAACCACTGTACTATCACTCCGCCCCCTCCCCTCCACAAACAACTTTTTGTTTTGTGGAGAGAGAGAGCACGCTTACCCTTCTGGTGGGTGGTGGGTTACCTTAATGGCCCAAAAAGGCTGCCCTAGCTCTAGACATCATCCTCTCTACACCATCAGAAGAATCTGGAAAAGGAGCACAGCTACCACTCTTAAGGGCAAAGGAATGACTTATCTATTTAAGAGAAGATTTTTTAAAAATATCATGTAATTTGCTACTACCTAGCTGGACCTGGAGCATCCCTAAACAATACCAGCAGTAATTCCTGAGTGCAGAACCAGGAGTAACCCCTGAGCATCCCTGAGTGTGGCCTCCCCAAAAAATGAGTAAAGCCAGAGCCCCACAAGGTATGGCCGAAAAGCAAAACAAAAAGTTCTTCTTGAAAATACAGAAGAGCGGGAGACCACAGAAGAACACAGAGAACTCCATCACTGCTCCTGCACCATGAATCAGGGATGGACGGATGGATGGATGCTTGCTTACTGCCACAAAACAACCACACGATTAAGTGAGATCATGCGTCTGAAAAAGCTGATAGACTCAGCGCATGGTAAGTGCTCATTAGACGCAGAGAAACAGATTCTATCTCTCTCCTGCTTCAGAGACTTCAATCGCTTCAGTTGCCCTTAGGGTGAAAGATCAAGTCCAAACTACTCCAACAGTCCCGCCTTTGATGCCCTCCTGGGACTCTGATGTGTCAGACTTGAGGATTCACTTTCGGCCCTCGCACCTCGGTCCAGCACCCCTGCGCCTTCCAGGCGGGGCAGCTGCACCCGCTCATCCCTCTCTTCCTCCAGGGGATTTTTCCTTTTGCTCTTCTCACGAACCACCCAGGGGACACTTCTCAGGGCAAGGGAAAGCGGGACTATTCCAGAAGGTCTTTCTTCCAGGAGAATTTTCAGATCTGGGAAGAAAGCAAGCAGCCTCTCAAATCTGCCCTGCCACGGCCCCAGGCGAACGCTGCCAAAACCAATGGGATTCTTCTTGCTCTGTGTTTGGGGGAGCTGTGGGAGCAAATGCTTGCAGATCAGACCTGATACAGACTACAAAGACGAGGCAGTTTCCTCCGGGAATCAGGCCCCCAAATACGCGGAAAGACACCGTAATTATGCAGGAACCTACAATTTGCCAAGACTTAAGGGCTGCAATCTCCTGAGAGCCCTAATTTTGTAATAAAGTACTTGCATGTCCCTACTCTTTGCATGTCCAAAGCCAAACTCTTCATCCCTTTCTTCCTTCCGCCCCTGCCCCCCATCCCCACTCTTTGATCTTCTCAGGCACCTTCTGTCCTTTACAGCAACATCCTTCCACCTTTCTGCATATGGCAGCCCCTACACTCTTCCCATCTTACGTCATTAAGCCTTGATGCATGCACTTCCGGGGACAGTGGAGGAGGCTGGACCACTGGCCCATTGCTCATGCTTAGACTCTCTTCGCACCTTCAGTTTTCTTCTGCTTCCTCCCCTGCCTCCTGTCTGCAGAGCCCTTCCCGAATTCCTGCTCACATCCCATCCCATGCTCAGATTCCTCCTCAAACTCCTTGAAGTGTCACTGTTGGCCCTGGACGCTGCCTCCCTGCACTGAGTCCCCAAGGTCTCTTGAGCCCTCTCTTTGGAGTCCCATTTTAACACCCTAGCAGGGCCTTCCTCCCTCATGGGACCACATGCTTCTGCCTCCCTCGTCACCATCATCACCTTCTCCCCTCCCCTGGTGTTTGGTGGCACCATGCTCAGAGGAAAATGATCATGGCAATGATCCATGAGCAGGAAGGAGCACAGAAAAGAGGGAAGACCAAACCTCCAACAAGTCAAGGGGAGCCTTTCAAAGCTGGGTTTTTTTTTAAGTTACTCAGGCTTAGAAGCTTTTTTAATTCTTTTTTTTTAAATCACTGTGAATGTCAGAGTTATAAAGTTATTCCTTTTTAAATTTCAGGCATACAGTGTTTCAACACCAGTCCCTTGACAAGGGCCTACTTTCCTCCACTGATAACCCAAGTTTCCCTCTCCCGCCTCCAGCCTTCCTCTAGAGCAGACACGTTTCACAAGGGGTGGGGATGGGAGGTTGGGGACCTAGGAGGAGGTTGGGGACCTTAATGTCCTGTGCAAGGTCAGCGCCTCCTCTCTGAATCTCTCTCCAGCCTCGAGCGCGGCACTTGGTCTCTGCACCTTCGTCCCAGTGTTCCCTATCCTAACTTCTCCCCTCTACCTCATTCCAGCGACCAGCTTCCAGGCTCTCTTTCTCTTCTACTCTCTTTCCATTGACCCAGCAATTCCACTCCTAGGAATATACCCCCAAGGGCCCAAAAAGCACAATCTGAAAGGACATCTGCACTCCTATGATCGTTGCAACACTATTTTTTTCTTTCATGAAATCGGAGCACTCCCTGGTCCCGATGCCTTTGGCATGGGGTCAAAAGCAAATAGACGACTTATGCAATGTCAAACAATGCCTGAGGCAGAGATTGTATTTTATGCATCAGTACAAACTATATAGAAGGTAATAGGTGCTTGATTGCAAGTTGTTGAATGGAGGTGTTACATTGAATGCTTGTGTTACACATACAAACACAAGTGCCCAGGTGGAAGCTCTAAGTCACAATAAAAGTCTTAGAGGAGAGCCCTTGGTGGAATCTGGGTTAATGAGGTCTTGGGGGTGAAGACCTGCTGTCTGGGGGTTACATCCCTCAGGAGAGAGATTGGAAGTCAGGCTGCCTCTCCTTCTTTCTCCTCCTCCTTCCACTTTCCCTTTTCACCCTCCTTTCTCTCTCCACTCTCTTCACCTTCTCTCCTCTCTTCTTCTTTGTCTTCTCCTTGCTTTCCGTCTGCTGACGACCCTGCAAGCATATTCCTCCCTAGCTG
>JAJIBD010001636.1:10000-74325 GCA_021461705.1 Cryptotis parvus
CCGAGCACCTCCAGGAGTGATTCCTGAGTGCAGAGCCAGGAGCAATCCCTGGGCATCACCAGGTGTGACCCAAAAAGTCAAAAATATAGATGCACAGGAGATATAGAATGCGATCAAAGCACAGGCCAAGCTGAGAAGAGGCAGAGAGAAAGGAAGCAACGACCCTCTAGCAAAGCCAACAGCCCGCTGCAGAAATCAGCTCGACTTTCTACCCGTCCTGCAGCTGCTGTCCGAGACCCCACCCTCGAGCACCGTGGCCTCCTCTGTTCCTCTGAGGGCTGGCGAGCTGCAAGCCTCCAGCTAGTTCAAGAGCACTGTGAAGAGTCAGGGGCCCGTGCGACCAGCGCACTGCTGATTTTTTTATTTTATTTGAAGCGAATGCCGCACAAGCTCAGGCTTCTGCAAACACGAGCTAATTAGCCTGTACTCAGAAGTGGGTGCGCAAAGGAATCGTTACCACCTGAACTTGCAGAACCGCTTAGCTCTGTCACACTTCTTGTAGCAACATGCCAAGGAATTGCTAAAAACACTCTGGGTTTAAAACACTTGGCTTTCAACGAGTAGTGTCAGGACCTGGGAGCCGCGTGTGCTCTTGGTGGTCGTGGAAGGCTCCAGTTTTTCACTGAGGCTCGTTGTTCGCAACACCTTCCCGGCAGGGTCACTAGAACATGCTCACTAACACGGCCCTCCCTAAAATAACTTGACTGACCAGAACTGTCTCGAGTTTTCTTATGCTTTTCACTTCTTAAATGTTTCTATTTTAGGTCAGGTCACACGTTTGCAAGGGTATTAACCCTGATGGTTTTGATGTGCACCCACCTCCAGAAAAGTGTCCAAACCTGGGGTCAGAGCGTTGGCACAGAGGGGAGGGCATTTGCCTTGTATAACCGACCTGGGTTCAAACCCCGACATCCCATCTGGTCCCTAAGCACTGCCAGGAGTAATTCCTGAGTCCAGAGCCGGGAGTAACCCCTGAGCATCACCAGGTGTAGCCCCCAAAACAACACCAGAAGTGTCCAAAACCCTCCGCCACTGCCCTATGTCACTTCTGCCTCATTCCCTACCAACCCCACCCTCCCTGCCCCAGCTGGGGCCTCAGTTTTGTAATTCAAAGCCAAGGGCTTGTCATCATTTGATGCCGTTGACTGCCTCCTGGGTAAAACAGAATGGCCGGTCACCCTAAGATTCCTGTTACCAAGATAACTGCTCAAAATAAGGATCCTGGGGCCGGAGCTGGATAGCCCAGAGGGTAGGGTATTTGCCTTGCACGCCGGCTGGCCTGTGCCAGCCTGGGTTCAATCCCGGCATCCCATATGGTCCCCCGAGCACTGCCAGGAGTAATTCCTGAGTGCAGAGCCAGGAGAAACCCCTGAGCATGGCCGGGTGTGACCCAAAAAAGCAAAAAATAAATAAATAAATAAGGATTCTGTCTTGTTTATAAAATCAGGGTTATTATAATCTGGAAACAACCAGAGTGTCCGAAAATCGATGACTGGATAAAGAAACTTTGGTCCATCTACACAATGGAATACTATGCAGCTGTCAGAAAAAATGAAGTTATGAAATTTGTCTATAAGTGGATGGATATAGAGAGGATCATGTTGAGTGAAATTAGCCAGAAAGAGAGAGACAGATATAGAATGACTGCATTTATTTGCATGACATAAATATATATATATATGTACATATTATGATATCAAAATCCAAGGTCAGGCAAAGCATGGAACAGGAGGTTTTGTCAAAGGTGGAAATTATCACAAATTTGTGGGAGTCAGAGGCTAGGTAAGACAGAGAATGGAACAGCATGCTAATAATTGTCGGAAGTGCTGATACCAACCTAGAACTGAGCATTAAATACAGGCAAAAAAAGATACACATGATAACCTCTTAATGTATATATTGTAATCCACAATGTAGAAGGGAAGGAAAAGAGAAAGAGAGAGAGAGAAAGAGAAAGAATTTAAGAACCTGCCACAGAGGCAGGCTGGGGGAGGGGGAGGGAATCGGGGACATTGGTGGTGGGAAATGGGCACTGGTAGAGGGATGGGTGCTGGAACATTGTATGACCCGAAACCCCAAATATGAACATTTCATGAACATCTTTGTAACTGTATATCTCACGGTGGTATAATAAAATATTTTTTAAAAAAGAACAACATAAACTTCTTATAACTACTCACACAAAAAAAAATCAGGGTTTTTGGGTGCTGGCCTTGTACAAGGCCAACTCGAATTTGATACTCGACATCTCAATGGTCCCCTGAGCCCACCAGGAGTGATCCCTGAGTACAGAGCCAGGAGTAGCCCCCAAGGACTGCTGAGTGTGGTCCTAACCCTGCCCCGTGGGGAAAAGATTCTAACCCTTAAATACTCCATTTTACCTTAAAATCTGTGCAAGTTCATGTCTTCACCTATTTCTGATCAGCAGCCCAAGCTTGGGCGGAAGGGGTATAGGTTTGCTGGCTGGATATCTGCCTTCACCGTCCATCTTGTATAAAGTGTGTCCAGTTGTGTCTCGCTTGGTCTTCTCTGAAATAAAATAAAAGTAAAGACATGTGAAGCGTTCTCGTGGAGAATCTTTGCACATTATGGTAATAATTTTTCAGATCTTTTTACTGTTGTCTCACCACACTAAAGTGAGAAAAATAATTTAATCACTCATGTTTGCTGAGTCTGGCCAAAGCCTTCAACTTAGCTCCCATAGACTCAATTTTCTAAGGTCGCGATATCTTCTTTAATAGAGCATAACTTTTTTTAATATACTTGGGACCAGAGAGATAGCTTCAAGGCTAGAGCACATGCTTTGCATGCTGGAGCCCCAGGTTCCTTCTCTGGCACCATTACATCAAGCCAGAAGTAGCATCACCCTCCCCTTACTCCCCTGCTCAAGGGCAGCCTGGTAACTGTGGCCCAGGAAAGAGACCTCTTTGTTTCTTTGTTCACTGATTTTCCCCCAGCCTGAAGGAAAGAGCTTGGAATGTTCTAAGTGCTCATTCCACTTTTTTAAAATAATGATTCATAGTCCTTAAGCCATAGCTCATGGGCTGAGCACATACTTTGCATGTAAGAGGCCCAGGTTTGAACCTGCTTGGTCACTCTGGTACCCCAACCCCACCCCAGAGTGACTCCACAGCATGCAGCCGGGATTATTTCTCTGACCACTTCCAGGTGTGGTCCAAGCCCCCAAAATAAGAATAATAATGGTGGTAATATTGATATCAGCTAAGTAAGTAGCTCAGAAGGCTGAAGCACATGATTTTCATTTGGGAGCCCTGGATTCAATCCCTGTTGCCACACGGTCCCTTGAGCACTGCCAAGAATGATGTCCAAGCACTGCCCAGTGTGGCTAAAAAGGGGGAAAAGTTCACATAACATTTCTCTGAATACAGTCATCAGTACAACTGGCAGAAAGGCTGACCGGGTAGACACAGCACTTACCCAGATGACCGGGACAGTGAGTAAACGACTCTGCGCCATTGTGTGGCCATGGGTTCTGCTGGGGGATGTCAGGAAGAGGGAGAGTCCACTCCTGACACCAGGCTGGCTTGCTATGAGGCCTCCTTCCCTACTGGGAAGAAGGAACAGAGACCACCGAAGAACCAAGAATGACAGATGAAGGAGTCGGATACCCCAAAGTTCCTGACTCTGGCCAGAAGGGAAAGACCAGTGCCAAGAGACTTCCAATAAACCTCTGCATTGCCAAGGAAGATTTTTTTTCCCCAAAGAAATAAGGCACAGTCAGTCAGTCTGTCTGTCTGTCTTTCTTCTTTTGGGTCACACTCGGCAATGCTCAGGGGTTACTCCTGGCTCTGCCCCTCAGGAATTACTCCTGGCGGTGCTTGGGGGACCATATGGGATGCCAAAGATCAAACCTGGTTCAGCAAATGCCCTCCCCACTGTCCTATCACTCCGGCCCCTCAACTTTTTTTCTAAACAACCAGGGACCACCGTGGTTCCCAACCTGCGCCCTGCATCTTGCTGCCCTCCAAAGAGAAAATTCCAGTCACTGCTTGCTGTTGCTTATTTATGCCCTTCCTCTCCAAGAAATCATTTGGGCAAAACCCTGGAGAGCCTGTCCAGAATGACATCAGAGAGTCAGACACCTGCGCAGAGCTGGTGAGCACCACCCGGGCGACCTCACACAAGCTCTGAGCCTTCTCACGGCTTGGTGACCGCACTTTCACTGATGAAACACAGGGAGGACAGTGAGAACACTGGTTCCTTTGTATTTGCATCTCTTCCCAGCTTCCAGGGTATCTGAGTGTCCAAAACAAACAGCAAACCAGAAAAATGTGTCCATTGAATTTCTACACCCTCCGGGCAAGAAATGGTGCCTCGAACCGTGACGCAGTATGTGTAGATAACCTTTGCTTCTTCAGACCATTGAAAACTATGTAAGAGAAAGCAGAGAATATTATATTTCCAAAGAGCTTTGAACTGAAGAGAGAGAAAGAGAGAGACAGAGAGAGAGAGAAGGCAAAGTGTCTGCCATAGAGCCAGGCTAGTGAAGTAGGGAGGGAATCGGGGACATTGGTGGTGGGAAATGGGCACCATGGAGGGATGGGTGCTGGAGCACTGCATGACTGAAACCCAAACATGAGCATCTTTGTAATTGTATATCTCACGGTGGTATAATAAAAAATTTTTAAAGAGATTTGAATTTCTGCTGTAAAGGTCAAAGGTGCCTTGGACCACCTGCTTTTCCAACAGGCCCTCTCTCTCAGACCTCAACTTTCTAGAAAAAATAGCACTCATTGGATGGATGTTTATCTAACCATCAAAATAGATTGTGTAATGAATTTTTGTTGATACTAGAAAATGAAGGAGTGGAGTGATAGCACAGCAGGGAGGGCTTTTGCCTTGCATGTGGCTGACCCAGGTTTGATCCCTGGCACCATATATGGCCCCCTGAGTCCCAAGAGGAATGGAACCGAGCGCAGATACAGAAGTAAGCCTTGAGTGACGCTGAGTGTTATCTCCCCCAAAACAAACAAACAAAAAATAGACTTGCTTGCTTTCTCTCTCTCTCCTCTCTTTCTCCCTTCCTCCCTTCCCTCCCTCCCTCCCTCCTCTCTTCCTTCCTTCCTTCTTTCCTCCCTTCCTCTTTCTCTCCTCCCTCCCTCCCTTCATTTCTTCTTTCCTTCTTTCCTTCCTTCCTTAAAAAAATAATAAAAAAATAAAAGGGACCAGGATAATAGAGTGTCTCGGGCGCTTGCTTGCACATAGCTGACACAGGTTCAATCCTAGCACCCCATAAAGTCCCCAGCCAGCAGAAAGCCCTGAGCACCACCGAATGTGACCCCTATCATACCATTAGTTTAAGAAGGTTAATAAAGCCACCATCGCTTTAGGTATTCATTTATCAATGTGAAGCCTTTGGCAAATAAAACATATAAGAACCTTGACAGGAAATATCTCCTATTAGAAGATGCCATAAAGTGCTATAAAATCCGGGATGGGGCCACAGCGACAGTACCACGGGTAGGGCACTTGTCTTACACGCAGCCAACCATGCTTTGATCCCGACACCATATGTGGTCCCCAAGCACCACCAAGAATAATCCTTGAGCACAGAGCCAGGGAGTAAACTTCGGAGCACCTCCAGGAGTGCAGTCGGAAGACCTGAGCACTGCCGAGTGCGGTTCCCAAACCAAACAGTGCTCTAAGGTCCTTGGGCTACGGGCTATGCATCAGGGCGGACAGCTGGACATAGACTTGGAGAACTGGCAACAAGGACGTTTGGGAAGGTGTGAGAGGGGGCTTCTACAGTAGTGTCCTATGTGTGCTCACCAAAGGACCCCCGCTCCACAGGGAAAGGCATCCAGTGAACCATCAGAGAGAAGCTGTGTCGACCCTGTCAACCAGCCTCCTTCCCAGCCACCCCGCTCCTTGTCCAGTGAGCTCCTGAGCAAACTCAAATGTCTCAAAGGCACTGGTTTCCCTTCCATGAGGCTGACCTAGCTCTCTCCTTGGCTGAGACCCCACTTGGAAAGTGCATGGACCAAATCGCATTTATCAGCTCAGTAAAGAGTTCATGACTTTAACAATACCATTTTGAGATCTATGTTGTAAAAAGCAATATAATGTTCAATTAATTAGTGTCGGCTAAGGGTGGGGGTGGGGTGGGGGTGGGAAACCAGAGTCTTTGGTGGCAGTAAGGGCACATTGGTGGTGAGGTTGGTGTCGGGACATTGAATACTTCAAACAAGTGTACTGTGAAAAACTTTGTTAAGTCACAGTGTTTAAAGAAAGCTAAAAAGAAATTTTTTAAGTGCCTGGATCATCCCTTAACCTCTGTCTTCTCTTTACGGATTAGTCTGCCCTCTGGTGGCAAATTGTGTTCAGTTATTTTGTTTCAGTCTTCAGGAATAGTTTCTTCCGGAAGACAGATGCTTCTATTTTTAAACTTGAGTTTTCTTCCTGCCATTCTTTTAATCAGCATTCCCATCTGCCATATATATCATCACTTTCCAATGGAAAAAAATATACAGTAAAAAGCCCACAGGCTCCTCATGTGTAAAATGTGATCATTCCACATTGTACATTTTCACCCAAACAGACCCAAAATAACAACAAACAAGAGGGGAAAGCTATCCTCTTGGTCAGGTATGATTGCATGGTAGCTTCTTATTGTTTGTTTGCTAGGGGCCACACCCTGCTAAACTCAGGGGTTCCTCCTGATTCTCGACTTGGAGCTCACTCCTAGGGTAACAGGGATCAGACCCGGGTCAGCCATGCACAAGGCAAGTGCTACCCACTTCACTATTGCTCCGGCCTCAGGTATGACTGGTTTTGTCTATCGAGGAGAAATGGAGCTTCCTAAGTTACAAACAGTTACCTGAATCCTTGAGCTAAATCCTAATACTGCTCTGTCCTGAGCTAAAATCATTAGAAGACAATAGCAGCCCTAATCAGGCATAACCAGCAAGGCTACAGAACTCTTAGAGAGCCAGAGTGATAGGATAATGGGTAGGGTATTTGCCTTGCACGCAGGTGAACCCTGGTTCGATCCCTGGCATCCCATATGGTCCCCCAGCATTGCTGCAGAGGCAGGAACATCCCCTGAGCATCAGCATGTGTGACCCCCCAAAAAAAATCTTGGGAATGGCAATTGTACACCCTATCAGCTGCAGGGCCCTAAGGAAGGGGCTGATTATGTGCAAAGGGAATATGGTGGGAGCCAGAAAACAGTGCAGGCACTTGCCTTGCATGGAGCCAACTTCAGTTCCATCCCAGCACTATATAGGGCCCCCCATAGTACCACCAGGAGTGATCCCTGAGCACAGAACCAGGAGTAGTCCTGGGGCACTGCCAAGCGTGGCCCCAAGTTCAAAAAACTTTAAAAAGAGAAAGCTGGCCATGGAGAAGTGAAGATGGAGCTCCCAATATTTTTCATCTTGACCAAACACAAACAGAATTCCCTGGCTTTCTTCCCATGAAAACCATGGAGGCTCCTTAACTTTCTCCCAAGAACACACAGTCATGGGGGCTACCTTGAAAATTTCACCCCAGCTCCCGGAGGACAGGTGGGTTTTGGGAGTGGCCCATCAGCTCTGGGGGTCCCGGAAGCAGCCGGATGAGACTCGCCCACCACACTAGCCACCACCTTTGCTGTCCGGACGCTGGGATACTACCTCACGACCAGATGAACAGAGCAAAACCAGTTGGCGCCCAGGTAGGCGGCTCCCAGAAGCAGGAATCGCTGGGAATTCGTCAGATGGAGTCAAGGGTCGGCCATTCCCCTCCATTTTGTCCAGCCTGGTGGCCCCGCCCAGGAGCTGCCCTGGGGCGACCAGCCAGAGCATGCGGGCCTCTGATGCACCTGGGGAAGCTGGAACTCCGCTTTCCCCGGGCTAAGCTGACCATGGGGCTCCCGGGAGGACAGATGGGTTTTGGGAGTGGGCCCATCAGCTCTGGGGGTCCCGGAAGCAGTCGGATGAGACTCGCCCACCACACTAGCCGATACCTTTGCTGTCTGGACACTGACCATGAGACCCCTAAGTTGCGCGGCCACAGCGGCTTGAGGTCCACCCAAATAGTGGAAACAGTAATGTCCTTTTATCCTCTGCATTCCACGATGTGCAGGAAAGTTTGGAGGAGGGAGATAGAGAGGAGAGAAAAAGACATACAGAACCCCCCAAGTAGTTGAGGTGTGGGAGGGGGAGGGAGGTGGGGACATTGGTGATGGGAGATGGGTTCGGGTGGAGGGATGGGTGTTGGAACACTGTAGAACCAAAACTCTACATGAGCATCTTGCAATTGTATGTCTAAAATGGTGTAATAAAATTGGGGGGGAAGAAAAAAAGAAAAATTTTCCCCAGAGGTTACAAAATATCAAGATCAGATCATTATCAAATAGGTATAAAACAAGTCTTTTATTTTTTGGAGGGAGTCACACCCAGTGATGCTCAGGGGTTCCTCCTGGATCTGCATCCAGGAATTACTCCTGGCGGTGCTCAGGAGACAATATGGAATGCCGAGGATTGAATCCGGGTTGGTTATATGCAAGGAAAACACCCTACAGGTCGTACTATCACTCTGGCCCAGTATAAAAAATTCTAATATCCAGAGATTCTGAGCCCTACATTAGGTCCAGAACCAATGAGACTTCAAATTCATCATATTTCAGTCAGGGAATACTGGGGAGGCTCTGAGACAAACCTGGATATGCTCAGGGCTTACTCCTGCCTCTGTGTTCAGGAGTTTCTCCCGGCTGTTTCCAGGAGACTGACTGTGGTGTCAGGGATTCAACAAGGGTAGGCCACAGGCAAGGCAGGGTCCTTCACCCTTGCACCGTCTCTCAGCTCCCAGCTAGCATATTTTCTGTGATGAATGATGGTTGCTTTACATTAGGGAAGAGCCTAAATATAGGAAGAAGAGTGGATAGAGACTGTGGACTGTCCAAGGAGTCGGGCACTGCAAGACACTGCCCAGACGGTCAGACCTCCACACAGTGAGTCCGGGGGCAAGGGGGGACACAGAAGTCTTTATCTCAGGGGCCAAGAGGATGTGTCAATGTCTGGAATCTAACACGGGGGGAGCAGAGGGTAGGTCAGATAGAGAAGGGAGCAGTTTGACAACACTAGTTGGAAATGGTAACACTAGACTAGAACTGAGTATTGAAAGTAAGTAAAGGGATAGACATGATAACCCTTCAGTAACTGTATTGCCAACCACAATGCACAAATGGGGAGAGAAAGGGAGAGAGAGGGAGAGAGAGGAGAGAAAGAGAGGGAGAAGGAGAGAAAGAGAAAGAGAGAGAGAGAATAGTGCCTGTCATAGAGGCAGGCTGGTGTGGGGAGAGGGAAACTGGGAACTGGTGTTGGGAAGGGTGCCCTGGTGGAGGGATGGGTGCTGGAACCCTGCATGACTGAAGCCCAATCAAGAACAGCTTTGTAACTGTCTGTCTCACGGTGGTCTAGTTAAAATGTTTAAGACTTTCTTCCTTCTTCCCAGCCTTCTTTGATAGACCTACCCAAATGCCCAGGTGTTGCTCTCTCGCCTTTCTTGAATGTGTTCCTGAAACCCAGACATCTCTCTCCCCGCAGCTGGCTGGCTGCCTCGGGAAGGATTCCGGCCCAGCTATACCCCGCCTTCCCTCATTTCATCCTTTGAGCTCGTCTTTCCTGAGCTGCAGCCAAAGCCTCAGCATCCCCCAATTCCACAGAGCTCCAGTTTGCATGCCCGCACGCTGATGAAGACTTTCGCCCCCTGTGTCTCAGGCAGCAAAGGCAGCAAAACCAAGATGCCCACCTCAGCCCACGACTGGAATTGCTTTTTAGGACCTGTGTCCCCCTGATTAGAATCCAAAGACTTCTGGAGGTGAAAATCCAGATCTCTCCTAGTTAGAAAGGGCAAAGAAGGTGAGAGAGATAGTACAGTGGGTAGGGAGCTTGCCTTCCCTGTGGCTAACCCAGGTTCAATCCCCAGCACCATACACGGATCCCGAGCCCTGCCAGGAATGATCCCTGAGCACCATCAGTTATAGCCCATAGGAGGGGAATTGAGGGGAGGGAGGGAAGGGGGAAGGAGAGAGAGAGAGAGGAGAAAAAGAAAAAGAGAGAGAAAGAAAGAGAGAGAAAGAGAGAAAAAGAGAAAGAAAGAAAGGAGGGAAGGAAGGAAGGAAGGAAGGAAGGAAGGAAGGAAGGAAGGAAGGAAGGAAGGAAGGAAGGAAGGAAGGAAGGAAGGAAGGAAGGAAGGAAGGAAGGAAGGAAGGAAGGAAGGAAGGAAGGAAGGAAGGAAGGAAGGAAGGAAGGAAGGAAGGAAGGAAGGAAGGAAGGAAGGAAGGAAGGAAGGAAGGAAGGAAGGAAGGAAGGAAGGAAGAAGGAAGGAAGGAAGGAAGGAAGGAAGGAAGGAAGGAAGGAAGGAAGGAAGGAAGGGAAGGAAGGAAGATGACATGAAGAAACGGATAAAGTTGATGCAGAAAAGGTCAGGGCTGGAGTTCTGAGACTCTAGCTCAAAGTCTAGCTCGGCACCATCTCTGACTGCCCCTCAGACTGACCTTTGGAGAAGAGGAAGACGCCTTCACCAGCCCATCTCATCATTTCCTCAAGGGCAAAAGCAAAGAGATTCAACATCTCATGAAAAAGTGCTTTCCTGGGAACGCTCTTTGGTACAGTCATTTCAGAATGTCAATGCGAAAGTGGATTCGCCTGTGCTAGTGGGTTCTTGAGGATTGTATGAAAGAATTACATACAAAACTCAGAAGGTTGAAAGTTAGTTTAAGGTAGAGGATTCCAGGTCCCTTCCCAAAGGGGAAAGGACCTCTGTTACCAGTGAAAGAATTCCTGGTCCTGTCCCACGCAGTCTACTCACATCCCACAACGATGGCCCGGTCCTGTTCCTGGGCTGCTCTCTCCGTGCCTGCCGCTGGGCCTCCCAACTGTACCCAGCAATCCCTTTGAGTCCTGTCCCGGCTTTCCCTTAGTCTCCAGCCTCTACCCCTGTCCACGTGGGTGAGACTCCTGTGCTCAGTACTTTGCCCCTGTACCTGGGCATCCATGCCCTGCCTGAACCTGGGCTGTCCTGGGCATCCAAGCCCTACCGTGACCTGGGCCTCTGAGCCTGGCCCTTCCTGTAGCAGCCCTTGTCTGGCCTTCCGTGGCCTATCAGTACTGGGCCCTTACCTGGGCATGCTGCCCTACCTGATACGGGAGACAGGGTGGGAGCCGGTTGGGAGCAGCTGGCCAGAGAGTGAGAGAGCTCTTCCTTTTTCACTTCACTCTCTC
This sequence comes from Cryptotis parvus, assembly GCA_021461705.1. Classification (NCBI taxonomy): domain Eukaryota; kingdom Metazoa; phylum Chordata; class Mammalia; order Eulipotyphla; family Soricidae; genus Cryptotis; species Cryptotis parvus. The sequence goes on from JAJIBD010001636.1 coordinate 21,229, forward strand.
TCTCTCTCTCTCTCTGTCTCTCCTTTTTCTCTTTCTCTTCTCTCTTTTCTCTCTCTTCTCCTCTCTTGTTTCTCCTTCTCTCTTGTCTTTCCTTACTGGGAGGGGCCTGGGCTTGCCTTCTATTTGTTGCCAAATCCCACCCCAGGTTTCCCTTCTACATTTTAATTGACTACCTAGGCCACAGGTGGGATTAGCTACCTGAGACCTGGTGCTTTCCTCCTTAGCTCCTGCTATATCAAGAAGACAGTATAGAACTTCCTTAAGGAGTTGAAGATGGGGGGCCAGAGAGATAATCCAATGGGCAGGGCACTCACCTTACATGCTGTGACTCCTGGTTTGATCCCTGGTACGACATAGGCTCCTCAAGCACCACCAGGAATGATCTCTGAGCACAGAGCCAAGAGTGATCCCTGAGCTCCAACAGATGTGACCACAAACAAAAAGGAAGTTGAAAATGGAGCACCCATAGGACCCAGCACATACACACCTTTCTGGCTCTAAACTGAAGAGACAAATCATTAACACAACAGTGATTATTGCAGCATCATTTACAATAACCAAACGATAGAAACAAGAGCTCATTCCATTGGTCATGAAGGACAGAACTGAGGTTCCCTGAGCAAAAGGTGGGGGTAGAGCGGGTGTAGGGAAGGGTGGTGTGCTTTATTATTTTGGAAAACAGAAATTTAAAAAAATTGGGGGTGAGTGGCATGCCCAACCATGCTCAGGGGTTACTCCTGATGGTGCTCTGGGCCATATGGGGTGCTGAGGACAGAATGTGGGCCAGCTGCAGGAAAAGCAAACACCCTCCCCACTGGACTATCACTTCAGCCCCAGAAACAAAAACTTTAAAGGCCTTCCTGTGATTGCTAGCTAGGAAAAGACAGAGGGTGCTAGCGGGAGCACCCATCAGTGAGTCCTGATAGTGGGCGCAGAACGAGGATCATCTGGGAGCTTGTCATCCCTGGGGCTTCTCCAGCCAGCTGCCTGCTACCCCAAGGCAGGCCAGTAATCCACAAAGAGGAAAAAGGTATTTCTGCCTATGAAAGCCTTTGTGGTCACCGTGATGGTGGTCGTGATGGGCAGGTGTAATCCCCAGAGCCAGGGCATGGGTTAGGTTACATGGCCAAGAGGAAAAGTGCTCATTGTCTAATTAGAAATTACTTGCAACAAGATAAACTATGAAATATAAGAGGGTGTCTGACAAGCCTGACTTCCTCCAGGCCTCACTCCTCCAGCACACACACACATGTGCTCACACTCATACACACATACACAGATGCATGCACCCATATAATCGCACACACACGCACATGCATGCACTTATATATGCACACACACTCACACAAACACAAACACACCACACACACACCCAGGTCCTTGGAGACCCCAGAAAGCCATGGCCTCTCCCCCCGGGAGAATTTCCGCTCTGTTCCCTGGGCCTCGCCCAGTTCCCTGGTTCTAGAAGCGCTTCTGGACCCAGTGGCTCCTGGATGAGAGAGTGACCAGGCCAGGAAACGCCGCTCCAGGTCCTTCCCTCCATCTGGGACTCTCACCTCTTCCCACCATCCAACCCAACTCTGTCATCTTTGCTTCGGTTCCCAGCAGCACTTGGGGGCAAACAACGTTAGTGGTGGTGGGAGACGGGGTTGGTGTCAAGGAGAAGGGACAGGAAAAGTACTGGGCAGGGAGTCAAGCGTCTGCTGGGCAAGTCCTGGCTTATCCTGTTATTTTGTGGTCACATAATCACAATATATGTTCCTGGCCACAAAAAATAAGCGAGGCAGGTTCACCTCTCAAGCGGGACTGTTTCCCGCTACTTGTGTGTTTGCCTTCTGTGGGCACGTCCTGAGTTCCCTCAGAAATGAAAAGCTCCTCCGGGGCAGGAGTTGAGCCTCTCTTTTATTTTTCACGCACTCCCACACTAGTTAAATGCACCCTGTAAGGCAGCCAGGAACCCAGGGTTGGCTGAGGTGGTGGGGCACAGAGGCAGCAAGTTTGACTGGGTTTAAATAACCTCAGGGTCTCATGAACTGAGGGAAGGGAGAGAGCTCTGAGGTATGCACTTGGGGCTCCTCTCCTTGGTCTCACTGGAGACCTTTAGGGATCTTTGCCAATATTTATAACTAAGTTTCAGGATGTTACATAAGTCTCATTGGCATCATCAATCCTTCTGCTGATATTACAATTTGATTCCAGGCTCCTGGTTTTTATCCAAGAAGGCAATAACACTCATTCAAGAGAGGAGCATCTCTGTTGGTGGCTGCACTATCTACAACAAATTCCAGAAAGAGTCCAAGTGCCCAAGGACCAATGAATGGATTGAGAAGAGAAGGCGAGGGCCTTCATCTTGGTATTTGGGTCACTATAACAAAACCCTGTATGGGCTGGGTGACTTATAAACAACCAGAATTTTATTTTTCACAGTTCTGGAGGCTGTGACAGGAATATCCAAGGCCAAGGTGCTCGCCTGTCCATGTCATGTACGCTGAGAGCCTGCTTGCTTCCTGCACCATATTTAGCTCCTGTGAACAGTTAGGATTACTTTGGTGTATATAAGGGGACAGACTGGAGGCAATCACCCCTTCTTTGAGTAGGTCTCCTCTTTGGTAGCACTCTCTCGGGTGAGATTCTCTCTCTTTGGTGGAACTCCTCTCTGGTGGGATCCTCTTTGGTGGGAGTTTTGGGCTCTTGTGTATGGTCTAAGTTCTGACCTATAAGAGCTAGATTTCTTTCATTATATTGGATTGTGATTGTAGAGCTTTTTGTACTATTAAAAGCCTTTTTTGGAACTGTGCCAGACTCTGAGCTTTCATCCGTTCCCCAGCAGCCTCGGAGGTAGAAGAGAACTTCTGTCCTGACACTGTCAGGGACCCCAGCAGCTCCCTGACAGCTGAGTCCCACATGCCTGGGCTTGAATTTGGCTTCTCTCTTGAGTCAGGCTGTGTCCAGCTGTGGAGTCCAGACCAAGGGTGACTGGCTGTGTTGTGCGAGGTTTTCTGACTTCTTCTGTTCTTGAATTTACTTTCTGAGTTTCTAGAACATGATTGGTTCCACTAGTTTGATGTACCAGGAGGTTCCACAACTGGGGGAGAGCTGGATGGCAGCTCTCCCCAGTGTGTCTGAGTCTCTGCATAATGGCCGACAGCCCTGAGGCAGTTCGTGGGAGGGGCCACCAGGCTCCCAAAACAGGACAGAGAGGGGAAGGGGACCCCAGCTCCATCTCCACAAATGCCTGGTGACTTTCACCTCCAAGGAGAACCACCTACCTGGACTTGAACTCGGCTGCTCTGCTGAGCCAGGCTTAAGATCAACTTCTCTCTTGGGTGGAGCTCTGATGAGCTGTGGAGTCTGGACCATGAAAATGGCAGCTATTATGGTAAGCGAGTTTCATCTGGCTGCTTCTGAGGCCCTGCTGAGGTGTGGGCGATTTCTCCGTATTTAAAACAAGAGTCAAAATGGGTAGGGTATTTGCCTCGCACGCAGCCGACCCAGGTTCGATCCCTGGCTTCCCATATGGTTCCCGAGCACTGCCAGGAGTAATTCCTGAGCATTGCCGGGTGTGACCAAAAAAAAAGCAAAAATAAATAAATAATAATAAAATAAAATAAGAATCAGCGTCTTTGCGTGTTTCGTATTGTGGAAAGGAATCGAACTTCAACCCGGTCACAAGGCCGCCTCTGGGGAGACCCTGAAGCCAACCGGGTCTCTACGACTCCCGGCAACCAGCCAGAAACTAGGGAGCCCAGGATGCCGCCACCGGAAGAAAAAACCATCGGGGCCGGGGAGAGGGGGCCTGTGCCGGCCAGGTTCAATCCCGACATCCCATATGGTCCCCTGAGCACCGCCAGGAGTGATTCCTGAGTGCAGAGCCAGGAGAAACCCCTGAGCATTGCCGGGTGTGACCCAAAAAGCAAAAAAAGAAAGAAAAGAAAAGAAAAGAAAAGAAAAGAAAAGAAAAGAAAAAAAAATAAAAGAAAGAAAAGAAAAGACAAGACCAGCGACAAAGCCCATCCAGGATACATGTTAGTCCAGCTTGCGCCCCGCCACAGGCGCCATACCCCAGACCATGGGTGGTCGGAAGTCCCGTACTGCCTGCGCCTGCCTCCGTCCCCGCCACCAGAGGAGCAGAGGCCGGCGCCCGCCACACCTGGTGAGCCTGGAACTGGCGACAAGAGCAGCACCGCAAAACTGGAGACTGCTGAGGTGATGCCAGGACGAGCCGGGCCCGTTCCTCAGCTCGCAGCAGAGAGCCGCCCGGTGTGCTCTGGGGTGGTGGCATTTTAGAGAGCAGAGCATTTCCTGGCAACATTCCCACAGAAGAGGATACGTGTCGTTAGACTACATGTGATTACAACCCAGCTAGGATTCGAGCAAATTAACAGTGTATTAAACGCATTTATAATGCTGCAATTGCTGTTAATGAAATCACATTCAAGTGTGAGCAACCAGGGGTATGTTCTCGTGGGACTCTCATTGTGCGTCCTGGAAAGTGGAGCTGAGGTGTCACACTAGAGCACTACGAGCAAATTATTCACCTGTGAGAACGGCCAAGGGCACAGCCACGAGCCAAGCATGCTCTTGCCTGCAACAGTGGCCCCGAGCAGGAAAAATGTGCTCGTGTCCACACTGTCAGGTACTACCTCAGACTCCACCAGCATAAGGTCAAGGCTCAAACCAAGCTCAAACCAACTCACATCCCCAGTAGTACTTGGGCCCCACAAAAAAACTCCAGAACAGGGGTCAGAGTTATAGTACAGCGGGAGTCTCGATGTGGCTGATACTGGTGCAATCTCCAGTATCCTCTACGGTCCCCCAAGTACAAGGAGTAATTCCTGAGTGCAGAGCCAGAAGTAACTGTCGGGAGCGCCACCGTGGTCCTCCGACAGTGTCGGGAAGCGAAGTTCCTTTCTACCTCCAAAGCCAGCGGGGAATGGATGAAAACTCAGGAATCTGATGCAGTTTTAAAAGGGCTTTACTATCACAGGTTCCAATATACAATCCAAGAGCAGGGAAAACCTCCGGACTCTGGGTTCCCAGCTAGGCCCCAGCCAGGTGTAGGACAAGATGGCTGCCACCACGTGTTGAGGCCCAACAGAGAATGGAGAGGACGGAGAAGCAAAACACCAAGGGAAGCCCAAATGGCAAAAGGGGGAAAAAAGAGAGAGCTTCTTTCTTCTTGCAGGTTATTTTATAGCTAGAAATCCGCCCAAACTCCCAGCCCAGCCCATTCTGGGCTGGGCTATCTAGAGATGAAAACAGGAAAACAGCTCTATAGAATGTAGCAACTTCAGGAGACCATCTGGTTGTTTACAAGGACCCAGAGCTAATTAAAGCCTCCTAGCAGAGCTGGGAGAAGCTATAAGCTAAATGTAACTTCCCTGGCAGGAAGGATCAAATGCCCTCAGGTAATTTCTCCCAGCACCTCACCTAATATCTTAAGCCAAGATCTGCCTGGAATTGACTTTATAGGGTAGAGAAGGGGGTTTCTGAGATGGCATGTCTCTGTACCAAAGACTAATACTAATGCCAGTTAAATATTTCTCCAAGCCTTCACAAGAGTCTCGCCTACTTCACGGTAGTTTTATATTTTAGTTGCCTTTGAGTTATCAGGGAGCCATGCTTGCTTGCTTGGAGGCAAACAGCATTTCTCTCTGGTCTAATTACTTAGAGATCCAACGTGGCCAGGCAAATATGCTGGTAAGATCTAGCTAGTCCCACGATGATTGTGGTAGCATGAGAGAATATTTATACCAGCTAGTACAGCATACATGGTCAGATAAGACTGCCACATTCAGACTACCCCCTATCTATGAAGTGACTTGCAGGAGGCAATCCAGGGCAGATGCAGAGGCCTAAGCTTTTAGGTGTTCTTCAACAAGTAACCTTTGAGCATGGGTGTGATGCAAAAAGAAAGAAGAAAAAAAGCCAAAAAAAATTTTGTGGGCGGTCACACCCAGCAATGCTCAGGGGTTACTCCTGGCTCTGCACTCAGGAATTACTCCTGGCGGTACACGGGGACCATATGGGATGCTGGGAATTGAATCCTGGTCAGCCTTATGCAAGGCAAATGCCCTATCCCCTGCTCTAACCAAAAAATTATATATATATATATAGAATATATATAGAATGATGGGCTGGTCAGCTGACCAGCCCATCACAGCCGGATCATCGACACCCACCCTGCAGCCGTTTCTTCCTCAATCCAGCCCAGGTATGCTGGTCCAGAGACTCTAGACATGGGGCAGAGCGGTTCCCTTGCTCTCCCTGTGCCCAGCCATTCATGAGGCAGTCGGGAGGCATGGTGGGTTCTAGCCTTGGCCCACCACCCCGGCAGAACCTCACAACAAGCCAGACGACCCCCACCCACTCCATGGGTGCCGCCATTTTCCACATCCGGACTTCCCTCTCTTCAGAACTCCACCCAGCCGACCAGCCCATCACAGCCCGGATCATCGACACCCACCCTGCAGCCATTTCTTCCTCAATCCAGCCCAGGTATGCTGGTCCAGAGACTCTTAGACATGGGGCAGAGCGGTTCCTTGCTCTCCCTGTGCCCAGCCATTCATGAGGCAGTCGGGAGGCATGGTGGGTTCCTAGCCTTGGCCCACCACCCCGGCAGAACCTCACAACAAGCCAGACGACCCCCCCACCCACTCCATGGGTGCCGCCATTTTCCACATCCGACTTCCCTCTCTTCAGAACTCCACCCAGCCGACCAGCCCATCACAGCCCGGATCATCGACACCCACCCTGCAGCAGTTTTTCCTCAATCCAGCCCAGGTATGCTGGTCCAGAGACTCTCAGACATGGGGCAGAGCGATTCCTTGCTCTCCCTGTGCCCAGCCGTTCATGAGGCAGTCGGGAGGCATGGTGGGTTCTAGCCTTGGCCCACCACCCCGGCAGAACCTCACAACCAGCCAGACGACCCCCCACCCACTCCATGGGTGCCGCCATTTTCCACATCGGACTTCCCTCTCTTCAGAACTCCACCCAGCCGACCAGCCCATCACAGCCCGGCCAGCAAGCGGCCGCGGTTCATCAATAAATGTTTTATTTGGAGGTGTTTAAATAATATGCCTTCCGCACGGCAAGCCTAGCAAGCTGCTCGTGTTGTATTTGACATGCCAAATGCCAGTAACAATTATATTAGGTCATTCCCATGACCTAATATAATGGCTTGAGGCTCTTTATGTTCCTGTAGCAAGCCGATGCCCTTTGCTCTACTGGCATGAGACAGGACATATCCGAGATATTACTGGTGCCCGCTCTAGCAAATAGATGATTAACGGGAAGATCGTGATCGTGATACAATCAGTTCTTATTTATATAATCATTCTTACTTATTTTAATCAGCAATGCATAGATGCAGTCTGTATTAAGAGTAATAAACAACTGCAAAATTAAACCCTTATACTACAGAGACTCACAGACATGGGGCAGAGCTGCTACTTGCTCTCCCTGTGCCCAGCCGTTCACGAGGTGCACAGGAGGGATGGCGGGTTCTAGCCCTGGACCACCACCCCAGCAGAGCCTTGCAACAAGCCAGATGACCCCCCACTCCATGAGGGCCTCCATTTTCCACATCCGGACTTCTCTCTCGTCAGAACTCCACCCAGCAGACCAGCCTATCACAGCCCGGCTGCACTGTTCATCAATAAATGCTGCACTTAGAGATGACTACAAGAGTATGCTACCTGCACGGCAGAGTCTGGCAAGCTACCCATGTTGTATTTGATATGCCACATACCAGTAACAATTATAGACCTCATTCCGAATGGATTGAGGCTCTTTATGTTCCTGGAGCAAGCAGATGCCCTTGGGCTCTACTAGCATGAGACAGGACATATGGAAATGTTACTGGGGCCCGCTCGAGCAAATCGATGATGAACGGAAGACAGTGACAGTGATACTACAGATTATGCTTAAATTAGCACATGTAATTTTAACTGCTTCAGGTTATCTTTTTCTTAGTATAAAATAGTAATGCTTGTCAATAAATAAGCTGATTCTCCTTGGTACCTAGCAAAAATAAATATCCTTTATTTGGACATTTCAGAATAGAAAGTACAGGGCAGATACACTCCAAAGTTGGAAGAGATAAAGAGAGATGTGATGGGTGCCCTGAGTTAGTCAAGCAAAAATCTGCCTCATTCTAATAACTGCCAAAGTTATTTCAGCCCAAAGTCAGTCCTCCCCACATTTGTGTCATTTCTTTATCAATTAGTTGAAATAATGTTATATATAGAACTGAAGCATTTTTATAGTTTAGGTAGTATGATAACAATGGTATAAACATTTCTAATATCACTGTACAAAGTTGCTCCACCTCCACCACGAACAAAGTGCCCAAGACCTTCTACCATTGAACCAATGTCATCGCTAGTCCACCTCCCTCTCTCACCACCCCCTGCTCAGATTGCTTGGTAAACTGACTTTTATAACTGAAGATAAGGAATTTGACATTGTCCAACAGTCTCATTCCCTTGCTGTCTCTATACCCCTCCAACAAGAGAGCAAGAAACCAATTACAGTCATTCTTTCCCTCTATAATGACATATGAAACACTAGCATTCGCTTTTGAAAGTTTTGTGTCATCAATTCTTTAGCCTGGATTTGGGGGTTCAGGAACTGCCACTGATGAATATCAAATAATATCACATATGCATGTTAGAGAAGAATCTTGGAAACTGGACTTAAAAAAGCTCAAAATATGTGTGATATTAAATATTAGTTTATTATTAAACCATTTCATTGTCAATTATTTTGTTTATCTACTATTTTTATATAAAATCACTAAATTTATGATATCTTTATAGTGAATATTAAATAAGATATAATTGACAGGAAACATATTAGTTTTAGACTGTCACATACTTGTTCAATACTTGAATCACTATCAAATGATTCCCTATGTCTAATATTAATCCCCATACACAGTTACCTTACTTTTTTGAGGGATGACATCTGGTTCTCAAGGGCCCCAACATCTAGTGGTGATGTCTAGCCATCTGGGCCTAACAGTTCTGTGCTAGGTATACAGCATTTCTCTGGTCCTACAAAGCCAGACCTACCAGGGGTAACTCCAGTGTTTCTCAGAAGCCACTGGGATCATTGCTGGGAATGTTACATGCTACATGATACCACAAATCAAACCAGGATACATGCTTATAAGGCATGAAGTCTAGACCCCTAACCCCTATACTCTCCCTGGCGCGAGACTCTTACAGCTCCCGTGCCATACAACATCTCATTCGCATTTACCTCTTATCCTCAGCCACACATTATGACTTATAATCCAAGCTGCAGTGATATTTCTGCGTCTCAGAGATATCAAATATTTGTCCTCTTTCAAACTTTTCTGCACAGTTTTTGACAAATACTCTTTGGCTATTAGATTACTTTCACTGGATAGGCCCCCTTTTTTTTTTACCTGTTTTCATCTTCAAAATCCTGATTTCAGGAAGAGTTCTTTAAAAGTATACAATCGGGCTGGAGCGATAGCCCAGCGGGTAGGGCGTTTGCCTGCACATGGCCCGGCTCATGCCGGCCCATGTTCGATCCCGGGCATCCCATATGGTCCCCCAAGCACCGCCAGGAGGAATTCCTGAGTGCAGAGCCAGGAGTAACCCCTGAATATCGCGGGTGTGACCCAGAAAAGCAAAAAAAAAAACCTTAAAAAAATAAAAGTATACAATCTCTCATGCTCAGTTCTTGTATCCCATTCATGGTTGCCTAATAGTACACACTAAATTTTATTTAATTTGGGGTGGGGGCCCCCCAAGACTTATCAGGTGGCCTGAAGGCCACTCTTAATGATTCTCAGCCAGTCGGCATTGGTTCAATGTAAGAGCCAGAGGAGAAAGTGCTCTGGTCCTGTAGTTCTAGGGATTATTTGGGCAACTCAGCAATGCTGAGGGGCCTCCAGGTTGTAGCTGATGTTATTTGGGGATCTTGTGGTGGTGGAGATTGAACAGGGGTGCATGAAGTACATGGGATACACTTTAACCTCTCTTGCATCTGCTAAATTTAAATATTTAATTATTATTGACTTTTTCGCCTTATCAATAAGGTTCATCATTACTACTCTTGCCTAACAAAATACAAGCACATTACTAAGTGACTAATAGATATTCAGTGAAAAAACTGATTGAGATTTGAATCATGATAGGTACCGTATATTTAGTTGCTATGATTAACTATAATAATTGTTTGGATATATCACTTGATCACTTGAATCCTGTTATTCATCGATTTTCTCCAGTAACATTTCCATTGGACCCTATCACGTGCCAATGTAGCCCAATGGCATCTGGTTGATTCAGGAATATGAAGAGCCTCAAACCGTTCCTTCAGGGTCTTGACAAGGAAGTCTGACCATCTTGTAGGTGGGCGGCCACGTGATCTTTTGACATCCCGTGGGATCCAGTCGGTAATGGCTCTAGTCGAGCGGTCATCTCCAAATCGCATTACATGTCCAGCCCATCTGATTTTAGATGCCTTGGCAAACGAGACAGCATCCCTGATTCTGGAATAGCGACGGAGGTCAGAACTCCGGATTCCTTCTCTCACTTGAATGAGGCGTGATATTCCAAGCATAGCTCTTTTCGACTCCTCTCTGGGAGACCCGAATAGCATTCTCATCCTGCTTTCGTAGGGCCCAGGTCTCTGAGGCGTATGTTAATGCAGGGAGAACGGTGGAGTCAAAGAGATGTGCCTGGAGCCGGAGGTTCTTTGTCCTTTTATCTATTTCTTCGATGCCTTTGAAGGCATTCCATGCCGCTCTCTCTTCCTCCTGCACAGCTCAGGTTTTAGGTCGTTCATCATGTTGATTTCTCGACCTAGGTACACATAACTGCTGCATTCAGAGATGTTTGTCCCATTGAGAGTGAATGGGGCCTCTGGAACTAGTTCATTCTTCATGAACATAGTTTTCTTTAGATTCAGCTGTAGACCTATCTTTCCACATTCTCGGTCGAAGTCAGCCAGCATTTGTGCCGCTTGGCAAATGTTTGGTGTTATTAGAACCATGTACCATCAGTGAAGCGGAGGTGGTGGAGTTGCCGACCATCTATCTTCACTCCCATTCCTTCCCATTCTAATTGTTGCATGATGTTCTCGAGGGTGGTGCTGAAGAGTTTTGGTGAAATGGTATCACCCTGTCAAACCCCTCTTTTTCACATTAATGATCACTTCTTTGTAGAATGGTGAGATCCTGGTGGTGAATCCGTAATACAGCTCACGAAGGATCTTGATGTATTGGGTTTGAACACCCTGTTTGGCTAGGGGCTTCGATGACTGCTTCAGTCTCCACAGAATCAAAGGCTTTCTGTAAATCAATGAACGTGAGACAGAGCGGCATCTTGTACTCCCTACGAACCTCAGTGAGCTTGATTACTGTGTGGATATGGTCGATTGTGCTGAATCCTTTCCAGAAGCCTGCTTGCTCGCATGGTTGTCCTTCATCTAGTGTTCTGCTAATCCTGTTCAGGATGACTCGTGTAAACAGCTTGTAGATGACGGACAACAGGCAGATGGGGCGATAGTTGCTGATGTCGTGAATGTCTCCCTTCTTGAACAGTAGAACTGTCCTGCTGGTTTTCCATTGGGAGGGCACCTTGCATTCGGACAGGTAGTGTGAAGAGCTGAGCTAGTGTATTGATGAGTACCGACGGCAGATTCTTCAGGTGTTCTGGTCTGACTTTGTCTGGGCCTGGTGCTGTTCCCTTCTTTACCGACGAGATGGCATGTCGGATTTCAGAAGGGAGAACGTTGGGAATGACATATCCATCCTGTGGAATTTGGTATGTGGGCAGGTGGATGTGGCTATCAAAGAGATCTGAGTAGAAATCCTGGATAATCTTCTCCATTGCCTTTCTGGAAGATGTGATAGATCGGTCAGGGCGCCAGAGGGCAGTCATCTTGGTCTTATAGTTGGCGAAGGACAGGCGGGCAGTGCGAATACTTTTCCCGGCTTCTGCTGCATCTTCCAGTATTTCTGCTCTTCTGTCTTTGAGGTCTTCTTTTATCGCTTCTCTGCACCGTTGAGAAAGCTTGGACATTAGCATTTAGTCTCCTGAGGCTCGTGCCTTGCCACATTGGCCAATGAGCTCAAGAGTTTCTGAAGACAAGCCGTCCTTTTTGTGTCTTTCTCTCTCTCGCATTCTTCGCACAATCATGGAGGTGCTGAACCAGTCGGTTGTATTCTTCATCGATGTTGTCAATGATGGTATCTTCCCATGTTGCTGCAATGGTGCCAAAGAGTTCCCAGTTGGTGGTCGTTCTGGGAGTTCTCTTCTTAAACTTTGCAGCATTTTCTCCCCGTTCGACGGGAAGTAGAATTTTGCACGAAGGAGACGGTGGTCCGATCCTGTTTAGAATTTGGGGCGACAGCTACATCGGTCAGACAAAACCGTCAATTGAAGATGATGTGGTCAATTTCATTGTGGAACTGTCTGCCAGGAGATTCCCATGTCCAACGTTTGGCTTAAGGTTTCTGGAACTGTGAGTTCCCATGAATGGTCTTGGTGGACATGATGAACTCAGATAGTCTCTCACCCTGTTCTGTTCCATTCTAGGCCATGGGTCCCGATGTGGAGTTCTTCAGCCGATCTTCTTGGTCCTATCTTGGCATTAAAATAACCGACTATGATCTTGTAGAAGGTGTGATCTTTTTATAGAACTCCTCCAATTCCAAGTAGAATTTCTCAATTTCATCTTCTTTGTATGTGGATGTTGGTGCATAGACAATGAAGACAGAAATTGCTGGCAGTGGGCCACATCTCTTCAAGTGTAATAGCCCTATTAGGTTTGTTAGGCATTCAAATGAATCAATGTGGACAGCCATGTTCGTGTTGACAAGGACACCAACGCCACCGATGCCTCTTTTTCGTCTCATGTTCCAAGGAACAATTCTTCTCCGGTGTCAAGTACAGCATGATGCAACTCTTGCCTCCTCGCCTCAGTCAGACCAATGATGTCGTACTTGATCTTTTGGCGCTTGCACCATCAGATTCTCAATATATGCTTCCAATGCCAGCGTACGTGCATTGAAAGTACAGACAGTCATTTTAGTCCTTCTTCATTTTGGCAGCCTAGGATGGCCGTGAAATTTTATCAGGCACTGCTTGTTTGCCTTTCTTACTGCCGCAGTTTTAAGGGCTCTTTCGGGGTCAGGAAAATAAACATTTCTGTTACTGGATTTGGCAAAAGAGGAAACCAGCTTTCCCCGTTGAACCCCCTGCATTCCATGGACCAGGAGAGCATCTTTCGACTGGAGTCCACCATCCGGATGGAGCCTCGGAGGAGCCCAGAGTAACCCCCACACCTTGCTGGCAGCAATCTTCACAATCCACACTTTGCAGCTGGTAAGATCTCCACCCAGTAGATTAATCCAGTCTCCAGCCTACAGATTAATCCAGTCTCCAGCCTGGCTTGTCAGAAACCCAGCCTACAAGGACCCACCCTGCAGAGACCTGCCCTTCAGAGGAGAGTATTTCAAGCCCAGGAGTGCTTGAGCCTAAGACACAGGTACACCCGGCAGAGCAGAAACCAGCTTTCCCCATTGGTGCTACCACTGCGCAGCCCCGCGATTTACCTCCAAATTACCGTAAATATTCTACTCACCCCTCTGAGAGAGCCCACAAAGTAATGAGAATATAGCACCCACATGGCAGAGCCCGGCAAGCTGTCCGATCGTGTTCGATATGCCAAGTCCAGTTTGGATATATATTTTAATATATGTATTACATGTCAATAAAGTTCTTTCTTTCAAGTACTTTTTCCCTATAATTATTACTCAAATAATGAGGTCTCCAGACATCCATCCATATAACTGCTTTCAGTTGAATTCATCTCACTTTGTCACAGTTCTTACCTGGCATAATTTTTAAAAATACTCATGACTGTATAGTATAGATACAAGAAATCTACTTGTTCAGGTCAAATAACATTTACTGTGCCTACTTGACCAAACTCTGTAGTTTTGAAAATGAATATATTAATCTTTTATACATAAAGATAATAAGGCATAACTCTGAATAAACCAATTACTGATATATTTAATATGCAATTACTATAACAAGCTGTAGGCTGTTTGTAAAATGAGTAATCCGACATTTCCCCATACTTCTTAGACTGTTATAAACCACTATAGAATCACTATTGAATCAACTGCAACTGTAGAGGAGAAAGAAATGGTGTTATAAGAGATGTGGAATGTGTTTGGCAGGGAAGGGTATGATTGTATGACATTTTATGAAAACAGAATATTTATAAGAAGTGGCATCTAATTAAATATTTGAAGAAAAAAAATAAGTTTTACCCTTTTCTCTTGCCCCCCCTGATGCTATTGTTGCAATATTATCTGTTGTACAAAAGACTAGGATGTGATACTTTATCAATAGTGCTTGTTGGGGGATGCCATCAAGTTTTAGCATTCATATATGTGTCTTCAGTGCTCACCAGGTTTTGCAACCCTTTAATCGCTGTTCTTGCACGCATGCTTACTGTGACTGCACTTTTATTTACAGGCAAAAATTTTATTACGGTGTTGCTGGAGTTTGCTCCATACTTGCATTTATTAAGAATCAGAATTTCTAGCCATTGGACTAGCACAGCATTTTAGTTCTACTTTCCCGGGGATGGGGGCTCCATTTTTATGGTACTTACAAATCTGGTTGTGGTCTGGCCAGACAGAAATCACTGTGGTTCGGGGCCGGAGTGATAGCCCAGTGGGTAGAGGTGTTTGCCTTGCATGCGGCCGGCCTATGCCGCCCGGGTTCAATCCCCGGCATCCCATATGGTCCCCCCGAGCACGCCAGGAAAAATTCCTGAGTGCAGAGCCAGGAGTAACCCCTGAGCATTGCCAGGTGTGACCCAAAAAAGAAAAAAAAAAAAGAAATCACTGTGGTCCTCAGGATTGCAAACAACAGAAATGTCAGATACCAGAGTAGCACTTTGAGGATTCTGCTGGATGCAGGTGGGACACCAAGGACTCAAACTCATGGCCATATGCTTGAAAGAAGGTCGACCGACTCACTGCACTATTTTGTGGGCACCAAAATAAGAGAAGATTAACCACTTCAATTTGATAATGACTGGGAAAGACAAGAAATGATTTGATAACAAGTGAAAATGATGGCATTAGTGGAAATGAAGATAAGGATACATGATTAAAAGACATTTGGGGGTACATCAATTGAACTTTAAATGGTTAGTATGACATATATTACTAGGCTGGATGAAGAATCAGTGAATATGCACACCTCTCAAATTGAAATGATGGTCAATCAAATTACTTTGGTCGATAGAACTAAACTTTTAAAAATGTATGTGTAAGTTTTTATATAATATTCACCATAGTATTTTAGGTATTTCATAGATAAGAAATCTGGTGAGGCTGCTTCTAGTGAAAAGCCATGTCTCTGAACCTTGCAATGGGTGCTGGAATAGACAGAAATAAAATTATCTGGAGAATCCGCTTCAAGATAGCTTACCCAGTGATGGTGGTAAAAGCTCTTCTCACAGACATATCCAAAGGGCTGCTTGATCGCCCATACAACATTACAGCTGTCTTCCTGTGTCAGTGCCCAACAAACAGGAAAAGAAATCTGACAATATCTTGAACCTAATTTTGGAAACAGACACAGCATCATATCTGACTTTAATAGATATGTCAAAGAAATTATTGAACTTGCTCAGATCTAAGATGCATAAGGAAGAGGGATATGTTAGAAGATTGTACTTGATGCACACTCAGAGTGTGAGTTTTTCTCTGTAAAAGGAATTTAAAAGAATATTCATTATATGGTATTTCTCCTTTTTATTGGTATCATCTCTTTTGAGGGTTATAGCTTTCAAAATCATTATTCAATGATCAGCGACATTTGCTTATTTAAGTCATTGGAGAGTGGCAAATACATCAAATATAGTATCCAAGAACAAACCTATAGAGGTTTCCCTCTATTAGAATGTAAAAGTATGGATGTTATCTGGAATGCCATAATATTAATCTTTTTTAGCGCCTGATTAATATTTGTTGTTTGTTCACTAATTGATATATATTTGAGTTGTTACATACAGCTGTTTAACATAAATAACCATTCTTATTTTTCCTCTCCATAGAAATGGCCATATTATACCAAATGCTTGGAAGTAATAATAAGAATCATATTCATTATGCCTATAATATTTTTCCTCTGAGAAGAACCCCAAAACAGTGGGTCCCATGGGCACCTTCTAATGAGTCTCACTCAGTCAGACTAACAGACCAGTTCCAGAGTCTAAGGATAGAGTGCTGTTGAGCCATAAGCTGCAGGGAATTTCCAAGGTATAACAGTGCTTATAGGCGACAGAGCTGCACCCACTATTCTAAGTGGATCATATGTTGCTGGGAATTGGGGACAGCTGTATGAAAGGAATGTCCTCTTATCCTTCTGCCAGCCCTATGGCCCCATGTTGGCTCCTTTTGAATGACCATTTTGTTTTCTCTATATTCACTAACTAACTGCACAGTAACTTATTCCATATTTTTTCAGGGATCAATAATCAACTTATAACTTCTAAAACTTAGTTATTTACCCCATTTAAAAATAAAGTCATTATGTACCTTATAATATTATTATTCTGTCATATAATTTTCAAGACTTTTTAAAGATCATTGAAAATGCCTTTCATAAGAAATGTTATGCTTTACGTATACTGTGATGAAGTTTTTTTTTTTTTTTTTTTCTTTTTGGGTCACACCCAGCAATGCTCAGGGGTTTCTCCTGGCTTTGCACTTAGGAAATACTCCTGGCGGTGCTCGGGGGACCATATAGGGTGCTGGGGATCGAACCCGGGCCGGCATAAGCCAACCGTGTGCAAGGCAAACGCCCTACCCGCTGGGCTATCTCTCTGGCTCACTGTGATGAAGTTTTTATAGACAAGGAAAATTAAATCAACATAAAGTATCAGAGTTCTTTAATATAATTTCTTGATTTCTTGGGTAACATTCCACTCACATATTGCTGGACCATATTATCAAGGTAAGAGAGCATTCTCTTTTGTTTTCTTAAAAAGACAGAATGAATGTAGGTGCAGAGTAATGTTGTTTTCCCATTACTTTATTTTGTTAAATTTTCTGTGCCATACAACTTCCTGTGATCATACATTTCAACATCTTTTACTTAATCATCTCAAGGTAAACAGTGTTATCTCCTTTCAATTTTCTTTTTTAATTTTTTGGCTTTTGGACCATACCAGAAGACTCTCAGGCCTTATTCAGCTCTGCAATCAGATGCAAATACTGGAGGACTCTGGGAGCCATTTGTCGTGCTGGGCATTGAAACCAATATGTTGCATGGAGCACAACCATCTTGTTTGTTGTACGTATCTCTTGCCCATCTCCGCTTTGTAATAGCCTTACCAAATTTTACCTATGTGAAGATTTCTAATGATGTGATTCACTTTCTCACATCATTTTGGCCTTACTAGAAGTTAATTAATATATGTTATATTTATAGACTATTGATATGTTCTGCTGATTAATTTTATAAATAATAAAGTATTTATAGATCATGTGCTTTTATGATTAATAGTCACAAAATTATAATCAAGAAATTTTGTTCAGAATCAAAAAGTTATAGATTATATGTTCTAGTAGTTCATTTTAATAATAGTTTTACAAAGTTCTTTTCTTGAAGATAAATCATCTAATAAAAATTTTTTTCTCTTTTAGAAGGCAATTTGTTAAAATTTCTTGCATAGAGGCAAAGAGCAGTTACATTAAGTTGCATGTGGTTACATGCAATTACATGCAGAAATATGCTGTAACATGATGTTGACCCTGTTTTGATACCTGGCACCAAATATGTCCCCTGAGCAGTGTCAAGAGTTATCCATGAGTTTATCAAAAAACTCTGAGTATCACTGTCTGTGGCCTAAAAACAAAATTATTGCATATATACTGAAAACTAAAGTATTTGACAATTTATAGAGAAAGTAGTTCTTTTTTTTTGAGAAAGTAGGTTTTAAATACATTATTTTTAATTTTGCTTTTGGATACTAAATCTTAGGCAAATCCATTTGTTTCTTATCAATGCTTTTTCTCTATGACCATTTTTGCTAGTCTTAAGGGAAAAATTGGTGAGCAACTTCTCACAAAATTTTTTAATTTTTACAAGTTACCTAATCTACTTAATTGCTTCTTTCAGTTTCAAAATCTGAAATAATTTCTTGATACAGTGCCTGTTAAGTGTCATTGTGGAACTGATGCTACCCACATTTAAGTCACAATACTCAGGGGTTATTTCAATTCTTAAAAGATTAATTTTAAAGAATATGTTTACTGACTGAAAGAAAAACAAGTTGTTAATTTGCTATCAATATTTATATCATTCTTTATATTTCCTTTAGAGAAATTTTCTTTTGAAAATTTGACAAGAATATAGTTTGTTATTTCCAACTGTGAATCTTTGGAATCTAACTGAATTTGAAATAGAAAAGTCTTCACTTTAATCTGCCATTAATATATAAAATGCATATCCATATGTATATATTCAGTTTCCACAAGACTAAAATTGACGTATCCTCACTGAGTAAATGTTATATTTTTTAGGAAAAAGCATTAGGCAGAAAAAAAAAGACAGGCTTTGCACACTCAACTCGATCTTAATTTTGTATTTTGTACTATCCTCACTTTAGAGCCCTTTTCATAACAACAAAATATATTCTGAAGTTGCATTCCGTTTTCTTCTAGGAAGTAAATTTGTTTCTTCTATATATCAGAGATGAGTAAGATAAACCAATGTTTAACTTTCTCCCTCTGGTTTACTTAATTTAATACAATGCCTTCAGATCTATCAAATTTATGCATACTATAAACTTTCATCTTTTTTCTCTTCATTTTATTGAAAAATAGTTATTTTAGACAGTGTATTTTTTCACTGAGAGAAATTTAAATATGAGAAATTCTAATTTTATTTAAATTTAAAAAATTATATATGAAGAGAGCAATTTAAATATGCCAGTTTTCTGTTTTACTTTATATCTCAATAGAGACAAAATACTTCAAAGAAGCTTCATTTTTACATGTAATCTTAATGGTTCCAGTAGTTATGAAGAAAATCACATTGATATGGAAGAAGAATATGTGCTTAGTTAATCATGACATTTAAATCTGTCCACTAGAGGAGGTCTTTCTTTATGTTGTGTATGCTTTTCAATTAGTTATCACTATCACTATCACTATCTTCCAGTTAATCATCTATTTGCTAGAGCGGGCACCAGTAGTATCTCCATATGTCCCGTCTCATGCTAGTAGAACACAAAGGCATCCGCCCACTCCAGGAACATAAAGAGCCTCAAACAATTATATTAGGTCACGGGAATGACCTAATATAAATGTTACTGGTATTTGGCATATCAAATACTACATAAGCAGCTTGCCAGGCTTGCCGTGCAGGTGGCATACTATTGAGGTCACCTCTAAATAAAGCATTTATTGATAAACCGTGCAGCCACTAGCGGCCGCGAGCCGGGCTGTGATAGTCTGGTCTGCTGGGTGGAGTTGTGACAAGGGAAGTCTGGATGTGGAAAATCGCGGGCACCATGGAGTAGGGGAGGGTGGTCTGGCTTGTTGTGAGGCTCAGCTGGGGTGGCAGGCCAGGGCTAGAACCCGCCATGCCTCCTGAGCACCTCATGAGTAGCTGGGCACAGGGAGAGCAAGTAGCAGCTCTGCCCGATGTCTGAGAGTCTCTGGTTCAGGATACCTGGGCCGGATTGAAAAAAAAACTGCTGCAGGGTGGCTGTCGATGATCCGGGCTGTTGATGATCCGGGCTGTGAGTAATCAATACAAATATTTTCCTGCTATTATTAGATGCAACACTCAAACATGTGGGTGGTCATCAATAATCACTATCTATCACTATCTTCCCGTTAATCATCTATTTGCTAGAGCGGGCACCAGTAATATCTCCATATGTCCTGTCTCAAGCTGGTAGAACCCAAAGGCATCCACTTGCTCCAGGAACATAAAGAGCCTCAAACCATTATATTAGGTCACAGGAATGACCTAATATAAATGTTACTGGTATTTGGCATATCAAATACTACACGAGCACCTTGCCAGGCTTGCCGTGCAGGTGGCATACTGTTGTAGTCACCTCTAAATAAAGCATTTATTGATGAACCTGCGGCCGCTAGCAGCTGCACAAGCCGGGCTGTGATAGTCTGGTCTGCTGGGTGGAGTTGTGACGAGAGGGCAGTCCGGATGTGGAAAATGGCAGGCCCCATGGAGGAGAGGGCGCTTTTTGTTGTGAGGCTCTGCTGGGGTGGCAGGCCAGGGCTACAACCCGCTATATCTCCCAGCACCTCATGAGCGACTGGGCACAGGGAGAGCAAGTAGTAGCTCTGCCCCATGTCTGAGAGTCTCTGATTCAGCATACCTGGGCCGGATTGAAAAAAAAAAAAAAACTGCTGCAGGGTGGGTGTCGGTGATCTGGGCTCTGATAGTCTGGTCTACTGGGTGGAGTTGTGACGAGAGGGAAGTCTGGATGTGGAAAATGACCGGCCCCATTGAGGGGGGGTGGGGATCGCCTGGCTTGTTGTGAGGCTCAGCTGGGGTGGCAGGCCAGGGCTAGAACCCACCATGCCTCCCGGGCGCCTCATGAGTGGCTGGGCACAGGGAGAGCAAGTAGCATCAGTAATATATTTCATATTTAAAATAGTCAAAATTTCATTTCTGTGGACCCAACCTTTGGAAATGATGGGTCTCCCTAAACAAACTCAAATGCTCTGGAACTCACCCAGGGATATTCAGCTTGACTATGTAGGACCAACAACTTAGTTTAATTTAGTTTAGTTTGGTCATGACATTTCAGGTAAAAAAAATGCTTTTTAAAATTTTATTCGAGGCACTGCTATTTACAATACTATTAACAACAGAGGTTCATGCTAAAATATTCTGACACCATACCCTTCACCAGAGTACCCACACCTGTAGTATTATCTCAACATTCCCCTACCTACATCACAAGTACCCCTATCCCCCATGGTAACAACACTTCTGTAGACAGTTCTGCTGTTCTGTTACCTTTGTCCATTGGTTATTCCCTTATCCTTTTTCTTTTTATCCCATATATGGGAGAGATCACTCTATATGTCTCTTTCCTTCTGATCTACTTGTTTGGCATGAAACGCCCCATATCCATCTAATGGTAAATTTCCTGCTTCCATTTGCTCTTTTAGCTAAGTACTATTCTACTGTTTATACATTCCATAATGTATTTATCCAATCATCTGTTCTTCCACAGTTGAGCTGTTGCGATATCTTGGCAATTGGACTTGGCACTGAAATACAAATAGGTGTGAATAAATCAACGCTTTTGTATTAATTTATTTACCTACTTATTTTTATCTATCTATCTATCTATCTATCTATCTATCTATCTATCTATCTATCTATCTATCTATCTATCTATCTATCTATCTATCTATCTACATCTATCTATCTATCTATCTATCTATCTATCTATCTATCTCTATCTATCTATCTATCTATCTATCTATCTATCTATCTATCTATCTATCTATCTATCTATCTATCTATCTATCTATCTATCTCGATTTGGGGGTCACAACCGGTGATGCTCAGGGTTTGCTCTTGGCTCTGCACTCAGGAATTACTCCCTGACGGTGCTTGGGGGACCATATTGGATTCGGGGATCGAACCCAGGCCAGCATGGGTCAGCTACATGCAAGGCAAACGCCCTACCTGCTGGACTATCGCTCTGGCTCCCAATGCTTTTGTATTTAGAGAGAAAATTTCAAGAAGTGGAATTGTTGGGTCATTTGAAAGTTCTATTTTCTTTCTTGATTTTGCATCTTTCTTGGTTTTTGGATCACATCTGGTGGTGCTCAGGGATGATTCCTGGCTTCGTGCTCAAAAAATAATTCTTATAGGGCATAGGGGACCATATGAAGTGTTGGAGATTGAATTGGTTCAACTGCATACAAGATAAGTACCCTACCTACTGTGCTATGGCTTTGATCCCAAAAACTAAGATGTTATTCTTAGTTTTTGAGGCCTCTGTACTGTTTTCTACTGAGGAAAAATCAAAGTATGTTCCCCAACAACCAGGAATGAGTGTTCCTTTCTCACAACATCCCCACCAATACAGGGTGTTTCTAGACTTTTTATATTTACCTTTCTCATTAGTGTGACATGTTATCTCATTATCATTTTGATTTGCATTCTCCTGATAATTAGTGATAATAAACACTTTTCATATGTCTAGTGGCCATACAAATGTCCTCGTGGGAAACTGTCTCTACATCTCACTCCATCTTTTGACATGATTTATAGTCTTTTAATTGTTGAGCATCGTGGAGGGCTTTATATCATGGATATTATTCTTTTATAGATGCATATGAAAATATTTTATCCCATTCAGGACCATATCTTTTATTTCAACCCAAGATTCTTTTGCCATACAACCTTTTGAACTGCTGTAATCATTTTTTATTTTTTATTTTGTAAACTTTACTATCGGAATAAAATCATTGACAAAAGGTCTGAGACATATACTGAAGAGTCATGCCCATATTTTACTCATGCATTTTATGGATTCTGGTCGAATGTAGAGACCTGCAATCTGTTTCAAGTTATCCTGAGTAAGGTGTGAGAGAGGGTCAAGTATATATATATATATTTTTTTTTAAAGTCAGAGGATTTTTATTTTATTTTATTTTTAGTTTTTCTATATTTATTCATTATTGATTTATTTTCAGTTAAGCAATTTTTTAAAAATTTTATTTTATTTTATTATCCCCCCCCAAATATTATTACACCATTTTAGACATACATGTAGAGTTTTGGTTCTACAGTGTTCCAACACCCATCCCTCCACCCAAATCCATCTCCCATCACCAGTCCCCACCTCCCTCCCCCTCCCACACCTCAACTACTTGGCGGTTCTGTATGTCATTTCTCTCCTCTTTATCTCTCCCTCCCGCCAAACTTTCCTGCACATCATGGAATGCAGTGCATTAAAAAGACATTACTGTTTCCACTATTTTAATGGACTGGCGCGACCTGGACTCGAACTGCTTTTGCCCTGTTAATCTGGTTGTGAGGCAGTTCCCCCAGTGTCCGGACAGCGAAAATGGTGGCTAGTGTGATGGGCGAAGTCTCATCGGGCTGCTTCCTGACCCCCAGAGGTGATGGGCCCACTCCCAAAACCCATCTGCCCTCCCAGGGGGCCATAGTCAGCTGGGCCCGGGCGAGCCGAAGTTTCAGCCTCCCCAGCCGCTTGAGAGGCTCTTCATGCTATGGCTGGTGGCCCCAGGGCAGCTCCTGGGCAGGACCACCAGGCTCGACAAAATGGAGTGGGGAATGGCCGACCCCCTGACTCCATCTGACAAATTCCCAGTGATTCCCACTTCTGGGAGCTGCCTACCTGGGCTCGAACTGGTTTTGCTCTGTTAATCTGGTCCTGAGGCAGTTTCACAGCTTCCGGACAGCGATTATATATATATATATATATATATATATATACACACACATACATACTTGTTTCTGTGTGTGTCTCTTCAGTTTCTCTCAGCCATTTTTTAATATTTTAATATACCACCATGAGATATACAATTACAAAGATGTTCATAAGATGTTCACATTTGGGTTTTGGTCATATAGTGTTCCAGCACCCATCCCTCCACCAGTGCCCATTTCCCACATCCAATGTCCCCAATTCCCTCCCCTTCCCCTAGCCTGCCTCTATGGCAGGTTCTTTATTTCTTTCTCTTTCTCTCTCTTGTTCTCTTTTCCTTCCCTTCCACATTGTGGATTACAATTGTGGTTTTCATGTGTATCTTTTTGCCTGTATTTAATGCTCAGCTCTAGGTTGGTATTAGCACTTTCGACAATTAGCACGCTGTTCCATTCTCTGTCTTACCTAGCCTCTAACTCCCACATGTTTGTGATAATTTCCACCTTTGACAAGACCGCCTGATCCATGTTTCGCCTGACCTTGGATTTTGGTATGTAATATGTACATATATATATATATATATATATTTATGTTATGCAAATAAATGCAGTCATTCTATATCTGTCTTTTCTCTTCTGGGTAATTTCACTTAACATTATCCTCTCCATGTCCATCCATTTATAGGCAAATTTCATAATTTCACTTTTCCTAACAGCCACATAATATTCCATTGAATAGCTGTGGCAACGTTTCTTTATCTAGTCATCAGTTCTCAGGCACACTCGTTGTTTCCAGATTATGGCTATTGTGAATAGTGCTGCTATGAAAATAAAAGTGCAGATGGTTTCCTCTGTTTGTTTTTGGGTTCCCAGGGTATATCCCCAGGAGCGGTATAGCTAGGGTCAAATGGGAGCTCAATTTCTAGTCTTTGGAGGAATGTCCATATTGTTTTCCAGAAAGCTGTCAGCCAATTTTTGAAGAAATATTTTTTTCTCCACTTCAGTACCTAGCTACTTTGTCAGAGATTAACTGCCCATATATCTGAGGACTTATCTCTATATTTCACTTCTATTTGTATAAAGCAGGAGTAAGGAAACTTTCTTTTCTTCAAAGGACCATTTGATATTCCCATTATCATTTACAGGTCATATAAAATTACCAGTTAAAAATTAACTCGTTGTATGTGTTCAAACAATTAACTAATGTCATATGTAATGTAATAGCTGGAAATGTTCCTCTTCAGTCTTTTTTTGTTATTAACTGATATTGATGATTTTTGCGACTTGTATCTGATTTTCTGGGTTTTCGCCAGTAGTCAGTGCAGTACAGTCTGAGATGATAAGTTACAGAAAGAATTTCTCACAGCAGTAAATTATTTGCACATGATACATATTTTACTGCATGTCTCTTCAACATTACATCACTATATCACTAATTATGTAACTTTTATATAATCTGAGCAGTGGGAGGTTGTTTTACCTAGCTTTTAGTGCATTACACTTTTAAGTTAAATGAATTCAGAGCGTGATTTATCAAGAAAATCAGCTGGCTTCACATTGAATTGAATAGCAAAAATGTGCAGTCAGTTTACATGCTCGTCCTGTTCTTGACTTATTTATTAAATGATTCAGTTAATATCCAACATTCACCACCATATTCAAGTGTGTTAGAAGGCTTTTGCAATTCCAGGGTGAGGAAATGCATGTTATTGCTTTTGAGTTGTAATTTCCGCTAGCCTTAACTTAGCTTCAAATGATCTCACATTTGGAAGCAGGGAACTGAGTAACTAGTGAGGATTCAGCAACTTGAGTTTCAGATTTAAGAGTTACTTAGTAGAATTTTCCATGAACTCTAGATCACATAGTCATTTGCTATCACTGAGTTTCCTGCCAGGTTTTACCTTCTCCATGAACTACTTGACTTCACCGTGCAATTTGTAAAATGGCATGAGCATTGTTCTGCAACTCAGCCACTGTACTTGACAAAGATATATAAGATCACCTAGTCAAAGTCAAGATCATGCAGCAATTCCTTAAAGTGGCAACAATAGCCCTCTTTTTTAGACTAAATTTATCCATAATGTCACTCTTGACATCCTGATGTTGAGCCACAATGACTCTGCACAGAGATTCTTTTGGTATATATATATTAGTGGCATATAATTAAATCACTTGGATCAAAACACAGACTGTTCATTTCTTTTCTTGACAAATGCAATTAAATACTTTGTCATCTTTTGAGATACAACCATGCCTAGAACACCATCTGTAGTAAAACCTCTTAACTTTTCAAGATTTTTCAATGATAAGTCTCTCAAACTAATTCTCTCCTCCTGTAGTGAGATAAAGGATGTTCAGTAACTTTTTCAGTTCTATATGAACATAAAATGGCCATTTGGCCAAAGCTTGTTTTGTTGGTTGCCAGAGGAAAAATAGAAGTATCTTGGAGAATCTTTGAAATGTCTTTGGAATATTGTGTACTGAGTTAGTAACCCAATTACAGCTGGTTCTCCCAAACTACACTCTGAAACAACTTTACTTTTCGCTTAATAACTCTGTAGCAGCCAGCATAGCATTCTTTGACAAACTATCCCTCCACTGTGGGCTCACCTCTTTGAGACTAGCTCACTGCATAACTTATCTGAATAATGTTTCTATCAGAAGGCCTAGTGAAAGAGTCTTGTCAATCCAAACTTCACAGGAGAGCTTTCCTTTTATCTAAATATGTTTGATCTCCTAACTCTTTGGGTCTAATGTGTTAAGACTCAAGATTTTAATAATTCCAGACTGGCTTTTTTTCATTATTGCTAATGCATTGCCACAAAAAATAGGTCACTGGTTTGCTTTTGACTTCAAAAACAACAAAAAAATCAATCAGTTATTCCTCCTGGAAAGAGTGACAATTTGCATCAAAACTGCTTTTGTTTGTAGTTGTTATTCGTAGGGATGCAATACTGCTTAAATTTGAAAAACTCTTCATGGTATGGAACCAGCAGAACAATTATTTGGTTTTGGTAGCTCTTCTGTACTTGGATTTTGAACCTATATATATATATATATATTTTTTTTTTTTTTTTGCTTTTTGGGTCACACCCGGCGATGCTCAGGGGTTTCTCCCTCACTCTGCACTCAGGAGTTACTCCTGGCGGTGCTTGGGGAACCATATGGGTTGCCGGGATGGAACCTCGGTTGGCATGGGCCGACCATGTGCAAGGCAAATGCCTTATGCGCTGGACTATCTCTCCGCGCCCGATTTTGAACCTATTGAGCCTCTGGAACATCAACTCTTGAGATATTTTCTGTGTGATATAATCTCCATAATCTTCATCTGAGATTCACTTCTTTAATGAATATTGATCATAGACATGTGGATAAAATTTGGACTGAAGTTAATTATGTGTACATAAACAAGTCAACATTATTATCAGTTTCATGAAGAATCATCTTACTGTATCTCATCTCATCTTTACTGAATCACACCAGCCTGCCTTGCACCAAATGTCTTGAGTCACCATAATATGAGCAAGAAGGGCCATACGCAGTTATGAGTCCTGTCTATCGTGTAGTGGATATTCTGTACTTATTCTTCAACACTGACATTGTTATTACTATTCACTTGATGAATATTTATGTTGCCATATACAAAGCTCCAAGATTTGTTGAAATGTTGAGTCCTGTCTGTTGTTGCCCAGCCAGGACAAGTCAGACCAATGGATTCACAGGCCTTCTATGGCCTACAGTTTAGACATTCCTCATACCTTGTGTTGAATCTATTTATTCCAGTTGAACAGTTTCTATTACTATTGCTATTATTAAATGGTGACAAATGGGATTGGACTACAAAATGATATTACCAAGAAGAGGAGGTAATGGTGAAAGCAACAAATGGATGTAAGTGACACGTGGATAGTGGTGGAGGATTTGGATACTTTAATGGTAGTGAAGATAAACTAGCTTTTAAAGTACAATGTATATATGTTATATATAACATGGTCTTAATAGTGTGTATATACATATATGTATATGTATATATGTATAATAGTGTGTATATATGTCTATACACACGATTATATATTACATTATTACATAATAATATTATAATATATAATTATAATTACATAACAATATATAATAATATTACAGTATTATATATTATATAATATATAAATGTATATTATATAATATAATGTAATATTATTTATTGCATTATTATATAATATATATAATATACATTTATCATTTAAATGTAATATTATATATTAAATTTAAAAAATGTTATTGACAAAATCTTTTTACTTTTCTCTAAGAGTAAGAAGAGTAAGAAGAGTCATTATTGATATTATATAGTCATTATTCTATAAGAGTAGGAGTCATTATTGACTCTAGATTTAATAAATTTTTTATTTTATTGTAATTAATAGTGTGTATATATAATAGTGTGTATATATACATATATGTATATACACTATTAACACCATGTTATATATAACATACATAAAAAACATGGTGTTAGTAGTGTATATATATATTTAATAGTGTATATGCATATACACTATTAACACCATGTTTCCTACACTGTAGTAAAAATTTGACTCTTTCAAATAAGCAAAGAGAAAATCTTAGAATCTGGGAGAAAATCTAGATCAAACAGAAGATTGGTTATTATAAAGCATTTAGATTACCCACCCACTTTTTTTTCTGTTTAAAACATAGTCACAAATTATGAACTAGGTTTATGGGTTTTATAACCAGAAGTGACACTGGAAAGAGTTTATTCTTACATCTCAAATGTAGAAGATGTTGCTATCATTTTGAAACCCATTTCTTAAAATGGGTTTGATTACTATTTAGTTTGATTACCTAATAGTGATAATTTTAGATTTCAAAGGGTTGGAAAGAATTGATTCAAGATATATTAATTATAGTAATTGTCATATTTTCTCAATCCACATGTTCAAAAAGTTTGCAGTAATAGTATTAAAATTTAAGGTTTTATTCATAAATAACTCTTTCTAGCTAATGTCAAACTACATAAAACTTTTTGAAAAATACTCAGATAATATAACTTTGCTAATGTTTTTGATTACTCAATAAAAAAGTCCAAGTAATTGTAAAATTAAATTTTTGCCATGCTTACAGTAAAAAGTAGATTGTAATAATTAAAAACTTAGTTAATATGAATTAAAATTTAAATTTTGCTGCCATTATATAATACAATTTGGAACTAGGTGCTAAACTCTTTTTAGGAGTCACATTACATGTAGCTCAATTAGAACACTCTAAGAAATTACTAGGTGCTTGGGTTAATTTTCTACTTAATATTTTCATTTTCTAAACCTTCGATCTATAACATTATTTCAAAAATTGAAAGAAATAATGGAAACATTTAAAAATGTAATTGACAAAATCTTACTTTTCTATAAGAGTAAGAAGAGTCATTATTGATATTATATAGTCATTATTCTATCAGTAAGAGTCATTATCGATGACTCTAGATTTAATAAATTTTTAATTTTATTGTAATTAATTATAATTGTTATATTTAGATTTGTTCCCCCATAATATAAATAAGGAAAACATATGCTAACAAATAAATAGTATATCAGATTAACTGTAATGTGTCAATGTACATTTATTCCTCTTTGTATAATTTAATTTATGGTGATCTGTGGAGTGAAACAGTATTTTAATTTTAACAACCTATTTTGATTAAATTCCTGCCATTTTCAATATTTTTGATATATTGGCCATCTTTAATATTTTTTTAAACATTTTAGTATACCACCGTGGGATATACAATTACAACGTTGTTCACGTTTGGAGGTTTCGGTCACACAGTGTTCCAGCACCCGCCCTCCACCAATGCCCATCACCCACTACCCATGTCCCCAATTCCCTCCCCCCCCCACATCCTGCCTAAATGGCAGAGTTTTTTATCTCTCTCTCTCTCTCTCTCTCTCTCTCTCTCTCTCTCTCTCTCTTCCTTCTCCTACACATTGTGGGTTGCACGACATACACTTAGAAGCAATCATTTGCATTTTTTGTCTGTATTTAATGCTCAGTTCTATGTTGGTATCAGACATTTTGACATTTATTCTCACATGTTCCCTTCTCTGTCTTACCTAACCTCTGACTCCCCACACGCTTGTGGTAATTTCCACTTTTGGTAAGATCACCTGGTATATTTATGACATGCAAATAAATGCAGTCATTCTATGTCTCTCTCTTTCCTTCTGACTAATTTCACTCAACATGATCCTTTCCATGTACATCCATTTATAGGCAAATTTCATAACTTCATTTTTCCTAACAGCTGCATAGTATTCCATTGTGTAGATGTACCACAGTTTCTTTATCCAGTCATCAGTTATCGGGCATACTGGTTGTTTCCAGGTTCTGGCTATTGTGAATAGTGCTGCTATGAAAATAAAAGTGCGGATTGTGTTTCCACTGTGTGTTTTTGGCTTCCCAGGGTATATTCCCAGGAGTGGTATGGCTGGGTCAAAGGGGAGCTCAATTTCTAGCCTTTGGAGGAATGTCCATATTGTTTTTCAGAAAGGTTGTACAAGTCGACATTCCCACCAACAATGTATGAGAGTCCCCTTTTCCCGCATCCACGCCAACATTTGTTGCTTTTACCCTTTTGAATATGGGCCAGTCTCTGTGGTGTGAGGTGATATCTCATTGCTGTTTTGATTCGCATCTCTCTGATGATTAGTGAAGATGAGCATTTTTTCATATGCCTTTTGGCCATTCAATTTCTTCCTTGTCAAAGTTTCTGTTCATCTCCTCCTCATTTTCTAATGGGATTGGCTGTTTTTTTTCTTATATAGCTGTAACAGTGCCTGATATATCCTGGATATTAACCCCTTATCAGATGGGTATTGGGTGAATATTCTTTCCCATTCTGTGGACTGTCTTTCTATCTTGGTCACTGTTTCTTTTGAGGTGCAGAAGCTCTTCAGTTTCATGTAGTACCATATGTTTATGTTTTCTTCTAGTTGCTTTGTTAATGGTGTTTCAGCTTTGAAGATGTCTTTAGCTTCAATGCTGTGGAGGGTTTTTCCTATATTTTCTTCTTTTGATTAAATTCCTGCCATTTTCAATATTTTTGATATGTTGGCCATCTTTAATATTTTTATTTACTCTTTTTTTCCCACTTTCCTCAAAAAATCTATTTGTCTTTAATTTTTTATTTGGAAAACTACTATTAGAAATTATTGGTAATGATAGAATGTTGCACATACATCTTCCATTACTGCATCCTCCAAGTGTCTACTTCTCTCTACCACTCTCTCATGATCCTTTCCTAACCATTCCCAATCTCCTGCACTTGCTAATTTCAAGTTTGTAATCAGTTCTCAGGGTCTATTTTCTATGAAATTTTTTTTATTTCCACATCATGTTTCTTTATATACCACACATAAGAGAGACAATTCTGTATCTATTCCTCTCCTTCAGCTAATGTAACAAAGCACGATGCCCTCTAATCCCACACAGGTAGCTTCAAAAATGTGTTTTTCTTATAGCTAAGTAGTAGTCCATCGCCTGTATACCACAATTTCCCTTTTTCACATTAGTATTTTTACACCATTTCTCAACCTGATTAGTTAAAAATTTATGTGTGATGCAACTATTATCATAATTGTTTAAAAGAACAATACAGTCAAAAGAACACTTCAAACATGGAGGAACTTTTTAGTAATGAAAATGACCAGCTTAAATGATGTGGTAAATTACTTGGGCATTGATTTTTTTTGCCATATTCTCTATTAACTAGATCACACAATCACTAGATCAATAGACATCCCATTGTTCATCAATTTCCTCGAGCAGGCGCCAGTACCATTTCCATTTGACCTATCACTTGCCAATGTAGCCCAATGTCATCTGGTTGCTTCAGGAATACGAAGAGCCTCAAACCGTTCATTCAGGGTCTTGACAAAGAAGTCTGATCATCTTGTAGGTGGGCGGCCACGTGATCTTTTGACATCCCATGGGATCCAGTTGGTAATGGCTCTAGTCCAGTGGTCATCTCCAAATTGCATTACATGTCCAGCCTATCTGAAGACAAATCTTTGAATTATGATTACACTATGTCTAGTAAAATCTTAGTAAAAATGTTTTTTAAAATTCCAGTTTAATATCTGCAGAACGGTTAAATTACAAAATGCTCATTACTTATTTTGACATGTCACATTAGAATTCCAATTGATAAGTTTCACCATAATAATTGTATCATCTTCCTCTTTTATCTTTTCTTCTTCCATCTTTCTCTCCTCTAGGAATAATGGTCATATCATTATCTTATTGTCGTATTTTCAATCATATTATGCATGCATTCAAATAGCTCCCCTAAGAAGCTCATAAGTATGATTTTTTCAAAATAATTTCCTCACTGTGAAAAGTTCTGCTAACAATGATAATTAACAAAATTTGATTAAATACATTTCAATCTGATATAACTGAGTAGAAACATTGCTATTTATACTATTGATCGTATTTTGCATAGTGTACTGTCCATGAGGATGCATTTGCAATAAGAAAATTGCTATTTAAGGGATTGGAGAGACAGTAAGCAGATAGGGCACTTGCCTTCCATACCATCCAGGTATGGGCTGACACCATCAGCTGATATCATTAGCTCCATACTATTTCATTATTTATTTATTCAGTCAGCCAGTCATTTATTTATTTGCTTGTTTGTTTGTTTATCTATTTATTTATACTTT
Source organism: Cryptotis parvus (assembly GCA_021461705.1). Classification (NCBI taxonomy): domain Eukaryota; kingdom Metazoa; phylum Chordata; class Mammalia; order Eulipotyphla; family Soricidae; genus Cryptotis; species Cryptotis parvus. The sequence continues at coordinate 53,429 of JAJIBD010001636.1, forward strand.
TTAGTTAATACCAGGCAATGCTCAGGGAATATTTGTAGCTCTGTACTAAGGAACTACTCCTGGCTGTGCTCCTGGGATTATATGGGAGGCTGTAGATCAAGCCCGGTAAGCTGTATTCAAGGTGAATGTCCCTACCTGCTGTGCTGTCCCTCCAATGCCAGCATACTATTTTATTGCTACTTTTCTTAGTAGTAAAACATACTTTTTTCAGGACTGTATAGATAGTACAATAGTAAAAGCAAGTTCCTTGCACATGACCAACCCTATTCAGTCCCATTATCTCATCCTGGGGCACCTGCAGAATTTAAGCTTAAGCACAGAGCCAGAAAGAAACAAGCCTTGAGCACCATCAGCCCCAGTAACACATCTCTACAAACATAATTGTAAAAAAAAAACTATCTATTTAAGATTGCATAAATTACACATGGCAATTTGTGTGTGGATTTGAAAATTAATACAAAGAATAAGAAAATAAAAATGTATATAAATATTCATACAATGTTCCAACACCCATCCCTTCACCAGTGCACATTTCCACCACCAATTTGCCCCCCTATCCCTCCTGCCACTCCCACTCTACCTCCAGCCTGCCTATAGCAGGCAAATCCCTTCTCTTTCTCTCTCCCTTATCTCCCTCTCTCTCTCCTTTCTTTCTCGCTTTGCTCTCTCTCTTCCCTCTCTCTTTCTCACTTTGGGCATTATGGTTTGCAATACAGACACTGAAGGTTATCAGGTTTGTTCCTTTCTCTACTTTCAGCATGCACTAAACAAATGTTTTAACTGTGTTCATATTCAGTTGTTTTTTCATTTTTAAAGTAGTGACATGGAAATAAATCCTAAATAGTCCTGTTTATCAAAATGACCTTCTATTATAACAATATTGAAAGCCTGTTCTGAAATAATTAGAGTAATAGGCACTGGGTAAATAACACAGCAGATAGTTGTTCCTTGTGTAAATACAGCCAACCTGGGTTGATCCCCAGCATCCCATTTAGTTCCCTGTGCAATTCCAGGAATGATCCCTGAGTGCCAAGTCAAGAGTAGCTCTTGAGCACAGCCAGGTGTGGCCCCAAAACAAACAAAAATGTAAAAAGTCAGTGTACTATTCTGCTTCTTGCTTCTGAGCCTAGCATCAAAATTTATATTTAATACATAGTTCTAGATCTGTAGTCCTGGCTAAGTTCATATCTTCTTGATTTCAAGCCAGGTTTTAACTGAATTCAGTTAGTTTAATTGCTCCTCAGAGATGTCCATAAAATGTGCTCTCCCAGATTTCTTAACAGAAGTACCATTGTCTCTGCACAGCATTCCAAAGCAGGCAACAACAGTGCCATCATGCTCTGTCTTGCTTAAGAATGGCTCTTTAATGCTGCCATCTCATGTGCTTTGTATTTCAATTATAATTTAGAATGAATTAAAATCTATTTAAATGGATAACATCATCTCTTATGCTCTTGATGGAAATACATTTCAGAATACTCTGTCTCTTTAAGATGGTGCAGTGGAAAATAAAAGGTTTCATGTTCTATATCTTTGATTTTTTTAATCATTTCTTTTCCTAATATTAGATTGTAGACCAGGATTAAGAGATGGTACTATGAGCAACTAAAAACAGGGTTATACGATCTGATTTGCCTTCCCTAAATGGAAATCATGTTACAAAATACATTTTGACAGATACTACTATCCTGTGCAGTTTGCAAATGAGGAATCAGGCCAAAGGATTATTTTTTTCTCTTTTTGTCAGTGCAGGAATGATGAGATTTCATCATGCTATAATGAAAACATATTGGTTTCACCTTAATTTATTGTCATAAATTCAAAGTCTAACCTTATAAACATTTGTCATAGTTATAAATGGTTTTGAAAATATAAATATTAAATTCAATTTTTATTGTTTTAGAATACTTTGTAAAGTAGACACCAAACTAATGAAACAATTGAGATAGTTTTATACAGTTATATGGTTAAAAATTCCAGAGAAAATACATTACAGGTAAAGATTATAGGAGCAGTTTTAAAATGGCTATTTTACTATGAGATAGAAGAATTGTATCCAAATAGCTTGAACCTAGTTTAAGATGTCATGGACTTTAAATCCCTTATTCTCTTAGTATTTTATTTTTCTATTTGAAAAATAGATTCGGATACTGTTTGCTAGTGATAGGGTTTCACGCATACATCGTTCCGATACTACATCCTCCGCCAGTTATGGTTTCCCTCCACCCTTGTCTAAAGGTCCCTTTAAAAATTACTCTTTATACATTTATTTACCAATTTTATAATATTTGCCTAAGACCTATTATATTCCAAACATTATTAAGGGTCCAGAGGCACAACTCAATTGCTGAAAAGTTTCCTGTTCTTTAAGGCAACAGAGATGGTAAATATTTTCCCTGCATGAGGCAGACTCTGTTTCAGTCATACCACAAGGCCAGATAAGTACCATTGGGAACAAACCTTCTCAGCACATATTTGGGGTGGCAGGGATCTAGCATGGGCTGGCCTGTGCAGAGCAAGTACCCTACTCATGTTCTATTGCTCTGGTCCTTAATTTCTTTTTATTGTCCATCTATGTCCTTTTCCAGTTCAGTGATATTCCTTTAAGCAAGTATTTGAATTTTACCATAGCAAAGCAAATAAACTGACAACTGCTTAAAGTCCTTTAATATTTTTCTAATTCCTTAACTTCACAGATCACCTCAATATTCTGGAGTGCCAAGAAAGAAATGGACTATAGAATATCTAAAGTAGATGGGGCCACTGGGTACTATTCAACATATTATCAATAGTGACTGGAAATTTTTGTATTTATCCCCGATTAGCAGCAACTATAAATATAAACTCAGTTTTAAGGAAGTCAATAGAGCCTAAAACAATCAATTAAAATAATTCTACAGCACCACCTGCTGGAAAAGTTAAAACAGTTTAACTAAGTTACTAATTCAAATGGGAATGTTAAAGTAGAAAAAAATGGGTAGACAAAAATATAATACAGAACAATTTGAGAGCTGCAGGAACTATGGTTCCTAAAGAGAGAACAACTTTTTAAAATCCAACACAAAAGACAAAATATTGTAAGTCTCTATCAGAAAGTTAGGACAAAGAAATTAAAAACATTGTTAGGATAAAGAAACTCAAGATAAAAAAGACTTGGAAAGGCAAGTCAAAATTATATTAGTAAGAGCTATCAGAACAGCTAATAAAAGAGACACAACAAAAAAACTCAATAAGATGAACAAACCTAGAAACCGAGAAACAGGGTAGAAATGACATTTTCAAAAGAAAATATCAGAGACTCTTTATGTGAAGAACTCAGATCAAGAGTGCGACAGAAAGCTACGGAAACAGACTAGACCAAGCAGAGGAATGCATCTGTGAACTAAAAGATAGGAATGTTTATACATTGAAGGCACTCGAGATTCAGGAGGAAAAGAAATAAAGAAATTAAATTTAAAGATGTGTATGAAGCAGAGGAAGAGATCTAGGAGAAAATGAAAATGGTCAGAACCATCTGACTCTATAAGGAAAGTAAACAGAAGGTAACACATATCCCAGAAGAGGTAATAGGGAAGTAAGAGGGGTAAGGGAAATAAATAACACCAGAAAAAATGAATATAAAGTTAATAGTACAGTTTTCTATTGCAGTACCTAGACCAATGAAATTATCCCTAGTAGAAAAAAAAACTATCAAGAGTTCAAGACAAAGAAAGAAGATTGAACATAGGGGAATTAGGTAAACTGTAAAAAATATTCCTATCAGGTTTTCATCATTATATGATACAGGAAAACTATAGGTCAGAAGAAAATGACTGAAATATTCTGAATAACCAAAACTGTAAACCAACCAAGAATGTTATATCCTTCAAGACTCTCTTACAGATAATAGGGAGAAAGAGAACTTCCAAAGATATAAAATGAGTGAGTTTGCTATATGTTCCTTATAATAAAGATGGGAAAAGTATGCTCATATCTAAATTTTAAAGAGGTTCACAACAATAGGACAGGGAATAGAAAATAATATATATATATATGTAAAAGCAGTTATATATCTATATCTCACTTTATATATGAAAGTAGAAGCAAGTTACCATATATCAATAAACCTCCTTTAATGCAAATGGACAGAATTCATTAATAGAAAGGCATCATATGAATTAAAATGCAAGCTCCAATTGTAATTTACTTACAAAATACTCATATACATATATATGTATATCTAAAATAAAATCCTGTTGATTTATATAAAAGTCAATATCCTCCTACTAAAAAATATGGATGGATCTAGAAGTTATGATGCTCACTGAAATAAGCTCTATAAAGGGGAGAGAGAAGAAAGGCTAAATAATTTCACTCACACGTATTATAATGAGGACAAAAGACAACGTATAAATTAAATTACAACAAATGTTTGGACTATAAGAATAATAGTCGAAAAGGGAAGGGGAAGATAGGAATGGAAAATAGGATGAAGTGGGCAAATCAATGCTGAAAGACAGAATTTGACTCCCAGAGGTGAAATTACAGTATAAACACATGCATTCTAAATGATTCTAAATGATGCACATTGGAAGTATAACATTGTAATGCAAGCTGGTCAATTAAAAGATTACCAACATCACTACTAATTAGGAAAAATCAAGTAAAGTCATAGTAAGATACTGCTGTATAACTCTTAGAATGAATCTTTTAAAAAAGATAAGCAATAACAATTATTAACGAGGATATAGAAAGTGGGAAAGACTTGTGCATTCCAACAAGCAGATTTCTCAAAAGTTATTTAAAAAATACTATTTATCAGCTTCGCATTTTGGTACTTATTTTTAAAATGAAGATATTAATTCAAAGCCATATATACACTCCAGTTTCATTGCATCAGTATTTAGTTAAAAATTATATGTGAAGATAAGCACCCATCCTGGATGAATAATGTAGAAATTGTAATATACACTATATTATTCATATATAGTATATGCAACATTTGCATATAATGTATATGTGTATATTTATTTTATATGATCACTACATGCTTTATATATGCATGGATATAATAAAGGAACAATATATTACTTTATATGGAAACATTGGGAATATTATGTATTCTGAGGGCTTTATTCTAAGTGAAGTAAGTCACACACAAAAGAAAAATACCAAATGATTTTCTTTCCAGTGGAATGAATAAAAAAGGAAACAAAACTAACAAAACAAGATGACTAATACTAAGAACTTACTGGTAATTATTATAGGCAGCAATTGGTGTATGGGTAAAATTAGAGCAGGGCAAAGAATAAAAATATAAAACTCCAGTTTCAAATAAATATGTTGCCACGGCTCCCGTGCGCAAGGCTCATGTAGCATGAAAGTGCTCACTGGGCCAGGGGATGGCTCGGTACTTCCCCTAAAAAGGGACAGTTACCAGAAGGTGCTTCCCCTGAAAAGGGACACTGTTGCCAACAAAGCCCCTAGACTCCCTTAGTTGTTCCTAAGAATGCTTGGTGTAATATTAGAGTGCTTGTTTATGCTGAAACTTAGACTCTGAGTAATGGAGAAACTGAACAAGGAGAGAAGCCTGCGGCAACCGTAGTTTTCATTATACACAATTATAGCATAAAACAAAGATAGTATAAAAATGCCAGCCGGTGCAGCGTCTGGCTGCCAAGGCCTGAGCTGGTCTCAGGTCGCTTGATAAGGAAAGGCTCGTGGCCTTCATGCCTTCGCTTCCCATCATTAGCGGGAAGGGAGAATTCTTGACCTATGGGTCGAGATGACCGGCTACCCCTGTTGACGGGAATGCAGTGATTAGCCTTCCTAAACCTCCTGTGTGAAAAATAATTGGGCCTGTTAAAGTTAACACTTTCCCACCAACAGTGTATGTCGACTTATACAACCTTTCTGGAAAACAATATGGACATTCCTCCAAAGACTAGAAATTGAGCTCCCCTTTGACCCAGCCATACCGCTCTTGGGAATATACCCTGGAAAGCCAAAAACACACAGCGGAAACACAATCCGCACTTTTATTTTCATAGCAGCACTATTCACAATAGCCAGAACCTGGAAACAACCAGTATGCCCGAGAACTGATGACTGGATAAAGAAACTGTGGTACATCTACACAATGGAATACTATGTAGCTGTCAGAAAAAATGAAGTTCTGAAATTTTGCTATAAATGGATGGATATGGAAAGAATCATGTTGAGTGAAATTAGTCAGAAGGAAAGAGAGAGACATAGAATGACTGCATTTATTTGCATGACATAAATATACTAGGTGATCTTACCGAAAGTGGAAATTACCACAAGCGTGTGGGAGTCAGAGGTTAGTTTAGATAGAGAAGGGAATATGTGTGAATAAATGTCTAAAGTTCTGATGCTAACATAGAACTGAGCATTAAATACAGACAAAAAATGCAAATGATGGCTTCTAAGTGTACGTAGTGCATTTAGAAGTGTACAATGTGTGGGAGAAGGAGGAGAGAGAGAGGGAGAGGAGAGGAGATAAAGAACCTGCCATTTAGGCAGGATGTGGGAGGGGAGGGATTGGGGACATGGGTGGTGGCTGGGGGCACTGGTGGAGGCGGGGGTCCTGGAACACTGTGTGACCGAAACCCCCAAGCGTGAACAGCATTGTAATTGTATATCTCACGGTGGTATAATAAAATGTTAAAATAAATAAATAAATAAATAAAAGTGTGTAAACATTTTTGAAAAAAAAAGTTAACACTTTCTAGTAAAAAAAATCTTAATCTTATAATAATAAACTCTGCATAGAAGTTTCTATTTAGGAGTAGGTTAAGTTAATCCTATAATATATGCATAGAGCTAGTAAGTAATTCTATGAAAATCAAAATAAAAGAAAAATATGTACCTTACTTAAGGCAAATATGAAAGTAAAAACAAAAGACGTCAAAAAAACATGTCTGAAAAACAGGCGCCAGGCAAAAGGTGGTCATATGTGGTAGACACGATAAACTCCTTTTGTTGTTAAAAAATGTCTCCTTTGCTAAAAAATAACTGGTGTAATCTTGCGTCTGTGCATTTGTTGAACATAAGAAGAAAAGCTTTGCCCTCAGTAAACGGCAGCAGCAGCAGCAGCAGCAGCAGCAGCAGCAGCAGCAGCAGCAGCAGCAGCAGCAGCAGCAGCAACAGCAGCAGCATTTGACCTCTCTTGTGTCTGTGTCTGTCTGTCCATCGCGCCAATGTTCCTGTCTTCCTGATTTCCTCACGCTGGTTACCCCCGAGACTTAGAGCTCACACCGACTGAGGAGTCTGCGGCAATATGTAACACACCATGGGTTTATAATTTACATGATAACTAGAGATGACTATGTCCTATGTTTTAAAGCTGATAAAATAGAGCCACAGATACAGTACAGAGGATAGGGCGCTTGCCTTGCACTCAGTTAACTGAGGTTTAATCTCTGGCACCAATTCTGCCCCCAAGACCAATCAGGAGCCAGGTGTGCTCTCCAAAATGAAACAAAATAAACATCAAAAAGGCAAGTTGCTAAAAGTTTAAGTACTGAATGTACGTTTCACACAGACACAAAAATGTATAACTTTGTATGACTACTGGTCATAATTAGACATAAGATGGTTTGATTCTATTATATACACCCATATTGAATCATTACATGTACTCCTGAGTCTAGTATGATATATGTCAGTTATACCTCAATTAAAATTTTTCCATTGTGAATGTAAGAATTTTTTGACATGGTTAATGCTAGAAACGATCAAGGTCCTGTCCTTGCGATGACTCATATCAAATATTTAGAACAATTATAATCCCCTTCACCTTTGATACAGACCAAAGATCAACCTAAAAAAGAATTTATTAGAATCAAGAGTAGGGGCCAGAGGGGAAAGTACAGTGGATAGGGTGTTTGCCTTGCACACATCCTTGGCATCTTATATGGTCCCTCAGATAGGGCCTGGAGTAATTCCTGAGCGCAGAGCCAGGAATTACCCTAAGAATAGCCAGGTGTGACCCAAAAAAGAAAAAAAGAGTAGATAGGATAAAATTGAAAAATTTTCTTTCATCTACAAGAATATTTTCCTGTTTTGCATCTTTCATGATGTTGGTACTAAAAACAACGAGGCCAGTTTTCCTGTGCAAATTTTCTGAGCAATATATCTCAATTTTATTTTGAATTTGTATGATGAATATGTGTATATGTTGTCAATGTGAAATGTACTTAGGTCCATTAGAGTTGATCAAATGAATTTGAAGGGTTATCCAATTCTTGATGATTTTAATTTTCAACACATAAAATCTTGATATAGTTAAAATGTTTCTGTATTGTGAAATGAACTCAAAGATGTCTCATTTTTTCAGTTCATTTAATCCCACAATCTTCTCAGATACTTCCTATAGGTGACTGATTGTTCTACTTTCTGATTTATTTTTCTTGTATTTACGTTAAAATTACTAGAGTTTATTTTAATTGCACTTCTGTCGGGGATGCCGCCAGGGTCCCCGACAGTGTCAGACAGAAGTTCTCTTGTACCTCCTAGGGCGCCGGGTGAACGGATTAAAACTCACGAGTCTGGTGCAGTTCCAAAAAGGCTTTTAATAGTACAAAAGCTCCACTACCACAATCCAATATAATGAAAGAACTCTAGCTCTGGTCTGAACTTAGACCATACAAAAGAGCCTAAGTCTCCCACCAAAGAGAGAGGATCTCACCCAAGAGGAGTCCTACCCAAAAGAAGGAGCAAAAGGTCAAGGAGCAAAAAACCAAGGAGCAAAAAGCCAGTCCCCTTATATACACCAAAGTAATCCAACCTGAGGGTCATGTCAACAAAGAACTCTAAACAGAGTGTAGAAAGGCAGTGCCACACCCTATTGCAGGTATAAACAAAGATTAGCCAAGGACTAATCCTGAGATTAACTATTATAAAACGCTGGAGAGAGAGAGAGAGAGAGAGAGAGAGAGAGAGAGAGAGAGAGAGAGAGAGAGAGAGAGAGAGAGAGAGAGAGAGGCCTGATACAAAGTATCACTGTATCACTGTCTTCCCATTGTTCATCAATTTGCTTGAGTGGGCACTAGTAACATCTCCATTAGTCCTGTCACAATCAAGTGTAACCCAAGGGCATCTACTTGTCAAGGGACAGGAGGAGCCCTGCATTCCATTCTGCAGGTCATGGAACTGAGGTCCATAATTGTTACTAGTTTTTTGGCATAACTGGTAATTAAAACACGGGTAGCTTGCCAGGCTTTACCGTGTAGGTGGTATAGTCTCAGTAGAAGGCTCTCAATCGAGCATTTACTGATGAAACTTAAAGGGGAAGATCAGGTTTTCTCTTGGATGGAGCTCTGAAGAACTATGGAGTCTGGATGTTGAGAATGACTGACCGCATGATGTGTGGTTTGCTCTGGCTTATTGCTAGGCTTACTGGTATCAGTTAAACCCTGTCTAGAATTGTTTACTATGTATAAATGTGAAAGAACTTGGGAAGAACCTTATGCTAATATCAGCATCCTCTAAAAATATCGCAGGGACCTGTGGGTCTGGCGTGGGTGGGTCTTTCTCTTCCAGGGCAACTGGCATGGAGGCAGAGGAAAGGGCAGGGCCCAAAACTCAGTTCTGAGTCCAGCCAGCATGGTCTCTCCCACGCTTATGAGAGCAAATCCTTGGAGCAATGTTGGACTCGACCAGGGGCTGGCCGAGCTCCTTACCGGGAGGTCAGCTTCGCAGGTTGCTTCCACATGGGGCCGGCCAAGCAGCGCAGCTGTGGGTCTGAAGTGAATGGGTCTGGATCTCTTCTGGGGTTGCAAATTAGATGAATCTGGTTTGGGTGGGTCTCTCTCTTCCGGGGCAGCCCGCATGGAGGCCAGAGGAAAGGGCAGAGCCCAAAACTCCACTCCGAATCCGGCCAGCATGGTCTCTCCCCTCTTATGAGAGCAAACCCTTGGAGCAATGTTGGACTCGGCCAGGGCCCTTAAAGGGCTTGGCCAGTCCCCTGGCTGAGTCCAACATTGCTCCAAGGGTTTGCTCTCATGAGCGGGGAGAGACCATGCTGGCCAGACTCGTAGTGGAGTTTTGGGCCCTGCCCCTTTCCTCTGCCTCCATGCCAGTTGCCCCGGAAGAGAGAGACCCACCCACGCCAAATTCTTCTAATTTGCAACCTCATCGGATCCAGACCCATCCACTTCAGACCCACAGCTGCACTGCTTGGCCGGCCCCATGTGGAAGCAATCCATGGAGCTGACCTCCTGGATATAAAAGTAATTCATCTTAATTCATGAGCTTCATGTAATCTAGATGGTAGTCACAAGGTCCTTCTTATTTATTATCTGCACCAGGGTGATTCTGAGTATCTTGTTCTCCATATACTTAAAGGGTCACACTCGCCTCCTTGAGAGCAAACCAGTATGATCCTTCCTATAACCTTCCTATAGTCTCAACGTAGCCAGTGTGGTAGTCTCCTGGTAAATTCTAACTGTCCCACGCTGGGTGCCGTGGGTATAAAGAGGAACTGGGCCCAATCTAGAAAATGTAGAAGTCTTAGTAGATGTATAAGTCCGAGGTTATTCAGTCAAGGTGACTTCTGTAAGTGCCACACCCTCTAGCAATGTTTACATAGAAGAGAGGTCTCATTAGAATGAACCTTGGCTTAAATATGTTAAGCTGTGAATGGACAAAACAACAAAGTTCCCAGATTAACTAAATTTGTCATCCAACACTATTCTAAAATAACATCTATTTTTTAAGATGAAAGTCAACATGTTATACAAAATATTTGGGATTTCAATATCTATATGCTGATTATTAATATAATTTATAAATCTGCCTCCATTCTTTGTGAAACACCTAAGTAGTCAGTGATAATATGTACATAACAATTGATCTAATAAGTTACCTATTTTACCATTCAGATAGTTTCCAATGTTTTTCTGTGAGGATTGCTGCATAATATTGTTAAGTGATGTAACATTTTAAGGGCTGCATATGTTGTTCAGCAGCAGTAAAGGCATACTTTGATCCAAATTCAATCTTTGGTACCACAAAAGTAAGCAAATACCCAAGCTTTTCTAAAAAGTGCATGATTAGAAATATATTTCTATAGATAAATTATTTCTTAAAAGTAAGATCTTTGGCTCAAAGGCTTATTGCCTGTATAGTTTTGTTTGACTTGGCATTTCCGCAGTTTTCTTTAGCAGTGACTATAGATTGCCTTCTCTATACCCTCACATTTCATATGTTGCAGCTCTAATTCCAAATTAGACTACATTTGGAAAGAGGCCTATTGAGAGGAAATTTGGTAATTGGTTTTAGATAAAGTCATGACCATAAGGTTCCTTGATGGGATTATAGGCGAAAGTGATCAGAATTTTTCTTCACTTTTCAGTGAGGTCACTGACAAGGTTAGTTTCTGAATCCAGGCAGAGGATTCTTACTAGAACATGATTATGTTTGTACCCTGATTCCAGACATACAGGCTCCAGAACCGTGAGAAAATTAATTTATATTGTTCAAATCATCTATTTCAGAATATTTTATTATGGCAACCCATGCAAACTAAACAAGGATTTTCTGCAAAATTAAGAAGTTCCCGGTTTTATGCTAAGTAACAGTTTGCAGAGGCCTAAGCAATAATACAGTAGGTACTGTTCTTGCCTTGCAAGCAAGATCCATCTGTAATGGTATGGTTCTGCAATGCTGCCAGGAGTAATCTATGATCATAGAGCCAGAAGTGAGCCATGAGCTTTGCAGGGTGTAACCCCTTAAAAAATCATTGCAAGCTTCATACATTTCTAATAATTAGTACTTTTCTAATTTGTACTTAATAATGTATCGAAGAATAGTGTTTCTAAATACTTGTTATATATCTGTAATTGATTACTGTTCAGAAACATTTATTTCCCTTTTCGCAATCTAGTTGGAAAGTACTTACTGACCTATGTTACATTTGGCTATATTTTTTTAGTCTTATGGTAAATTGATTGTACCATTTAATATTCATTTCTACCATGTAAGAGGATAGCAATTGTTATGAATGTAAAAATTTGTGATTGTAATGTTTGTGCCTTTTTTCCTTCTATCACCATGAAAGAGTGCCCTCTGGGTACTCTTCATTTAAAGACTGATTAGAAGCATATATTGAGTAGAATGAAGAAAATAAGCAATGAGGAACCAAGCCCATCTGGAATAACAGTTTGAAATAAATTCTCAAGTGTATGAGAAATAAATATTTGGTTTTGGTGATATCGAGATGTTATAGGTACATAGATAGATAAATTGATACCAATATCTGCTTGACAATAATCTTTTAATTGTAGTCTATTTAAATTATTTTATTATTCTTTCCTTCCATACGTAGTCCAATGGTCAATACATGTCAAAACAAATTCTTGTTTTAGAAGATTCACTAAAATAATTTGTTAATATTTATTTGTAACAATGAAGGCATTTGTGTGAGAAATATTAGTTAAACAAAATTGGATATGACCTTTATATTTTAGAATAAAATAATACAAAGTGTTGTGAAATACTGTTTTAAAGCTTATTTTAAATGCAAATAAAGTGCTATTTAAGAGAAGTGCAAAATATTGTAAATCTAAAACAATTTGGATAAACAAAGTAGATATTTTTCTTGAAGAATACAGAACTACTTATAATCTATAAAAGGTCTCTTATATTATCCTGGGACAGAGATAAAGAGGTAAATTTATATTTTTTATTCTCAGTTAAAGAGAAAAACAAAGTTTTATAATTAATATTATTTATTAAATTAATGTTCAGGAATTATCAAAAATTAAATACAAAAGTATATGCCAACAAGAATGAAATGATATTCATCATTTATATAATCTATTTGATTTATATTTGTTTTGGCATATATTTATAATGGGCAATAGATGCAAGGGGGTGAGACAACAATGTGTCCATTTTTCTCTGTATTTCTTACCAAATACTTAGTACTCAATAGTTGAAAATAGAATTTTCTGAATTCATGAATAAAGACAATTTAAAGATCTAAAATAATATTGGATTTCGTGTCAAAGTGGAAGGAAAGTTGCAGGTATAATTCATAAAAATGATATTCGACTGAATGCAATATGGAAAATTATCCTGGAATACCCGTGTTTTATTTGATATGCCAATAACTAGTAACAATTATGGACCTCAATTCCCTAATCTGAAGAATGATTTGAGGCTCCTCCTGTCCCTGGAGCTATCAGATGCCCTTTAGTTACACTTGCTTGTGACAGGACACATGGAGATGTTACTGGTGCCTGTTCGAAGCAAATCAATGAACAACGGGAAGACAGTGATACAGTGATCCTGGAATATGAAAATTATTACATAAACCAATGTTTTGGAAAGATACTTAAACATGGAAGGTGGCAGCAGAATGGAAGAAGGCAGTTGTGACTTCATGAAAGAGATAAAAATGACATGAAGAGAATCTGCTAACCTTTGATACTATTAGAGATGGAGAGAGGGAAGTCACAAGTCAGAGAACTATGCGGTCCTGAGAAAATGAAAAGATTTATCTTGCACCTCTATTAGAAATTGTAGTCGGGATGAGTCCTAAATGTGTCTTCAAATTTAACTTGAAATGACACATGTTAGACTTCAGGCCCCCAGAACAATAAGATTTTACTTTTGTTTCCTAATAAGCTAAATTTGTAGTAAACTCAAGGTATGTGGTAAAAGCAGGGATTGGAAATTAATACAGGACACTCATTGAATTGACTTCAGTGGATAACTTATACAACATATTTTTTCTTAGTTTGCTTAGCAATTTGATCAGGAAATTACAATTGCTGTTATTCCCTTGACTAATAAGCAATTCCACTGTTTCCTGTAAATACCACTTTGTTTGATGAAGTACTTATTTTTAGGAGAAAATGTAGAAACTATGCAGCTGTGATGATTAGAAGAAATAAACTCTGGGACCACCTGCCCCTTGAGGTGTTGCAGGTGTGGCTGCGGTGCCAGGCTGCATTGGCAGGTGGCAGACAGGAGATAGGCTTGTCTACACCCCCCAGGGCTCTGCCCCTGTGGACCCTGGATGGTGAATGGTCTGCCATAGGAAAAGAATGGGCTCCCTGAATGAACCCAGAACCATGGCAGAGCCTGACAAACTACCTGTGGTGTGTTTGATATGCTAAAAAGGTAACAATAGGGGCCAGAGCGATAGTCCAGTGGGTAGGGCGTTTGCCTTGCACGTGGCCAACCCATGCTGGCTTGATTTCTATCCTCGGGATCCCATATGGTCCCCGAGCACACTAGGAGTAATTCCTGAGTGCAGAGCCAGAAGAAACCCCTGAGCATTGCCGGATGTGACCAAAAAAGAAAAAAAAAAAAAAAACAGTAACAATAGAGATGAACTGGACAAGGGACAGACCAGACACACAGCTGCGCTGCCCAGCCCACATGGAGCAGCACATGGAGTCCCCTAAGGAATCGGGTTAGTCCCCAGTTGAGACCAACATAGCTCGTAGGATAAAGCAGTTATGTGGGGGAAGCCACACTGGCGGGAATGGAGCAGGGATTTGGGCTCCTCCCTCTCCATGCCAGTGGGCATGACTACGGGCTCGCAGCCTCCACAACCAGATGAAACGGACAAGGGGAAGACCAGACACACAGTTGTGCCAGTGCACAGAGGCACAAGAGGCTTAGATAACAAAGTAGGCTAGGACCAGGTCCTTCCCAGGAACCTTGACATCTTAACACCATACTGATCATTGTAGTTGTAACAAACTGGGAAGGTTGATGGGGAATGAGGAAATAAAAATGACACACTAGAACTCACTACTGAATACACACATAGATAATTGCATCATAAACCATAAGGCAAGTCACAAGCTGTAGGATAAGAGAGAAATACGGACACAGAAATAGAGATAGAGAAAGCGATGAGAGACTCAGATTCACGGGGAGAGTTACTATCTGGCTCTCCCCTAGCTCTGATGACCATGAGGCTCCCAGGAGGCAAGATGGGTTTTGAGAGTGGATCCATCACTTGTGTAGTGCTTCAGAAACAGCCAGATGAGACTCACTCACCATAATAACTGCCATTTTTTGCAGTACGAACCCCACAGTTCATCAGAACCCATGCAAGAGAGATGCTGATCTAAAGACCAGCTCAGAACAGCCGAGTACGAGCCCAGGTAGGCAGCTCTCGGAGGCGGAAGTCACTGGGTGTTCCTGGAGATGGAGTTGGGGTCCCCATTCCCCTCTCTGACCCATCCCAGAGGCCTGGTGGCCCCACCCATGAACTGCCTCAGGACTCTCGGCCATGATGCAGAGACTCAGAAGCATGGGGGAGAGCTACCATGTGGCTCTTCTCTAGCTCAACTGACCATGAGGCTCCCAGAAGGCAAGTTGTATTTTGGGAGTGGGCCATCACCACTGTAGGGTCTCAGAAGCAGCCCGATAAGACTTGCTCACCATAATAGCCTCCATTTTCGTGGTCTGGATCCAGTACATCAAACTACTGAAACCAATCAGTATACATTTAGTATTACATTCTAAAATTTATAAGAAAGGTAAGTGAGGAGAGAGAGAGAGAAGAGAGAAAGGAGATAAAGAGCCTTCCATAGAGGCAGGCTTAGGGAAGGGAGAGAGAGGTGGGGACATTGATGATGGGAGATGGACAGGGGGTGGGGGATAGGTATTGAAACACTGTAGAACCAAAATTCAAACATGAACATCTTGTAATTGTATATCTAAAAGTGGTATAATAAAATATAAGAAAAGAAATAAACTCTGATTCACGTTTTCAATAATTTAACTCATATACATGTAATGGTTATGCTGGTTTACACTCAGAACTTTTTCTCTGTGTAATAGCTGTTTATTGGGCTTATAACTGTCAGGGATTAATAAAAAGCATAACAATGTAATAAATTTCAAAAATAGCCAGTACAACAACTTAAAGATTATGGAAATGAAAGGCACATGCAAACTATAGATTCTGGAATTTATCATACTATGATCATTAAAAATAATAATTCTACTGAACTTTCATTTTACCTGGTTAATATTTAATATATTAAATAATATATTTAATATATATTTAAGTATTTAATAATTTAAATAATATATTTAATATATTTAATATATTAAATAATAAAAATATGAATATAAAACCACAAAATTATTTTTAAAAATAGGACTGGTTTGATTATACAAGGGTTAAACGCACGATTTGCATATGGTTTCAGTGCCTGTTTCAATGCCAAACATTTCAGTATGCCCCAAGCATGACTGGGGTAGCCATGAAGTTCTCCACTGGGGTAGCCTGGGAAATCCACAGCAACACAAGTTCTGATAAGGACTGCATCATGGGCGCTTGCAGCAAAGAACTTGCTTGTTGGCTAATGATGAGGAGAGGGTCCTTGTGCCTCTTGAGAACTGGCGTTTAAACATATTTGATGTATAATAACAAGGCTATGATTAAAAACTGAAATAGAAAGAATAATTAAACATATTTAGCTTAAAGTTAGAAATTTTGGGCGGGCGATAGTCCAGCAGGTAGGGCGTTTGCCTTGCACGTGGCCTGCTGTGCCGCCCGGATCGATCCCCAGCATCACATATGGTCCCCCGTGCACCGCCAGGAATAATTCCTGAGTGCAGAGCCAGGAGTAACCCTGAGCATTGCCGGGTGTGACCCAAAAAGCAACCCCCCCAAAAAAAAAATAGAAATTTTGAGAAAATGTAAAACTGGGACCGGAGCGATAGCACAGCGGGTAGGGCACTTGCCTTGCAAGCAGCTGACCGGGGTTCGATCTTCGGTGTCTCATGTGACCCTGAGCAACACCAGGAGAAATTATTGAGGGCAGAACCAGTAGTAACCCCTGAGCATTGCCAGGTGTGAGCCAAAAAAAAAAAAAGGGAGAGAGAAAAGAAAATACAGATACAACTATTAAAAAAAAACTCATTGGTAACATGAATTTAGGGTCAAAAGGAAATGTTACTGGTACCCGCTTGAGGAAATAGATGAATAACGGGATCAAGTGATCAACATGAATTCATTGTATTACCCATGTTTATAAAACAGTATTAACATCTCCCTTGATTCATATACAATACCAATATAAGAGAAGACTATATGCTCAATTTGCCCTTATACTGTTCTAAAATCATAAAATTTCAATTTTTAAACCTAATTAATATTTGGAATGGTTTGTTCTAAAATTACTTAAATAGTTTTGCAAATTTCAAATCTCATAACTATCTCCAGAGTTCCTTCTTGCATGCACAGATTAAAATTAACAACAAAAGCTGGAGGCTTATCAGAATATTAGTAAGGGCAAAGATAATATATGGGTAGCATACGATGTGGTTTTATTTATATTTAACTTAATATACATTGCTCTGATAAGCACTTACAATCATTTTAACTTTTAATAAAATATGTCTAATAAAATTTAATATTATAATAATAATTACAATATCTCTTTATGTTCCACACATTTGTTTTTTGCTTTTTTGGGTCACACCTGGCGACTTTCAGGGGTTACTCCTGGCTCTTTGCTCAGGAATTACTCCTGGCTCTTTGCTCAGGAATTACTCCTGGCTCTTTGCTCAGGAATTACTCCTGGCGGTGCTCAGGGGACCATATGGGATGCCGGGGATCTAACCGGGTAGGCCGTGCAAGGCAAATGCCCTACCTGCTGGGCTATTGCTCCAGCCCCACCACACAATTTTTTAAATTCTCTTTTCAATATATGTAGCCAAGACAAGATTTTGTTCTTGCATTTACAGTCCCATAAAACTTTCATCAACAATTAAAAATGTGTCTTCAAAGTTCTCAAAAGAAGACCAATGGATGACCAATAGACACATGAAAAAAAATGTTCTTCATAACATATTAGGAAAATATAAATCAAGATAACACTGAGATATCATTTTACACGTAAGAGTAACACATAAAAAATAACCAAAAACACCATCGAAAAGTGGGGGGCAGGGAGTAAACTAGGATTTCTTTGAGGAATACCAACAGATGGCCAACAGATGTATGAAAATTGCTCACCATCACTTATTTTTTTTTTTTAAGTATTTTATTATACCACCGTGAGATATACAAATAAAAAGATATACAATTAAAAAAGTTCATGTTTGGGTTTTGGTCATACAGTGTTTCAGCACCCGTCCCTCCACCAGTGCCCATCTCCCACCACCAACATCCCGGTTCCCTCCCCCTTCCCCAGCCCTGCTCCATGGCAGGTTCTTTATTTCTTTTCCCTTTCTCTCTCTTTCTCTTTTCCTTCCCTTCCAGACTATGGATTACAGAACATACATTAAAAGGTTGTCATTTGTATCCTTTTGCCTCTATTTAATGCTCAGTTCTAGGTTGGCATTAGTACCCTCGACTATTGTTAGCCCCCTGTTCCATTTTCTGTCTTACCTAAACTCCTGACTCCCCCACGTTTGTGATAATCTCCACCTTTGACAAGACCTCCTGATATATGTTTCACTTGACCTTGGATATTGGTATCATAATATGTACATATATATTTATGCCATGCAAATAAATGCAGTCATTCTGTATCTGTCTCTCTCCTTCTGGCTAATTTCACTCAACATAATCTTCTCCATGTCCATCCATTTATAGGCAAATTTTATAACTTCATTTTTCCTAACAGCTGCATAGTATTCCATTGTGTAGATGTACCAAAGCTTCTTTATCCAGTCATCGATTTTCGGGCACTCTGGTTGCTTCCAGATTCTGGCTATTGTGAATAATGCTGCTATGAACATAAAAGTAGGGATGGTGTTTCCGCTGCGTATTTTTGGTTTCCCAGAGTAGATTCCCAGGAGTGGTATGGCTGGGTCAAATGGGAGTTCAATTTCTAGTCTTTGGAGGAAAGTCCATATTGTTTTTCCCAGAAAGGCTGTACCAGCCGGCATTCCCACCAACAATGGATGAGTGTCCCCTTTTCCCCACATCCACGCCAGCACTTGTTGTTCTTGCTCTTTTGAATATGTGCCAGTCTCTGTGGTGTAAAGTGGTATCTCATTGTTGTTTTGATTTGCATCTCTCTGATGATTAGTGATGATGAGCATTTTTTCATATGTTTTTTGGCCATTCGAATTTCTTCCTTGCTGAAGTTTCTGTTCATTTCTTGTCCCCCATTTTTTGATGGGGTTGTTTGTTTTCTTCTTGTAAAGTTCTACCAGTGCCTGATATATCCTGGATATTAACCCCTTATCAGATGGGTATTGGGTGAATATTCTTTCCCATTCTGTGGACTGCTTTTGTATCTTAGTCACTGTTTCTTTTTGAGGTGCAGAAGCTTTTCAGTTTCATGTAGTCCCATATGTTTATCTTTTCTTCTAGTTGCTTTGTTAGTGATGTTTCACCTTTGAAGATGCCTTTAGCTTCAATGTCGTGGAGGGGTTTTTCCTATATTTTCTTCAATGTACTTTATGGATTCAAGTCTGATATTGAGATCTTTAGTCCATTTTGATCTGATTTTTGTGCATGGTGTTAGACACAGGTCCAAATTCATTTTTTACACGTTGCTGCCCAGTTTTCCCAACACCACTTGTTGAAGAGGCTTTCCCTTACTCCATTTTTAGACTCATTGCACCTTTATCAAAGATTAAATGATCATGTGTTTGAGGTTGGGTGTCAGGATACTCTATTCTATTCCATAGGTCCACAGGTCTGTTTTTATTCCAATACCATGCTGTTTTAATTACTACTGCCTTGTAGTACAGTTTGAAGTTGGGAAAGGTGATGCCTCCCATCTTCTTTTTCCCGAGGGATTGCTTTAGCTATCCTTGGGGGTTTATTGTTCCATACAAATTTCAGGAGGCGTTTGGTCAATTTCTTTGAAGAATGTCATCGGTATCCTTATAGGGACTGCATTGAATCTGTACAGAGCTCTAGGGAGTATTACCATTTTGACAATGTTGATTCTCCCCCATCCATGAACAGGGAATGTGTTTCCATTTCCTTGTGTCCTCTTTTTATCTCTTGGAGCAGTGTCTTGTAGTTTTCTTTGTACAGGTCCTTTACATACTTAGGTAAGTTGATTCCTAGGTATTTGATTTTCTGTGGCACAATTGTGAATGGAATTGTTTCCTTAATATCCCTTTCTTCTGTTTCGCTATTTGTATATAGGAAAGCCACTGACTTTTGGGTGTTGATTTTGTATCCTGCCACTCTACTATATGCGTCTATTGTTTCTAGGGGTTTTTGGTAGAGAGTTTAGGGTTCTCTAGGTATAATATCATGTCATCTGCAAATAATGATAGCTTGACTTCTTCCTTGCCTATCTGGATGCCCTTGATGTCCTTTTTCTTCTCTGATTGCTATGGCAAGTACTTCCAGTACTATATTGAATAAAAGAGGTGAGAGGGGGCAACCTTGTCTTGTCCCTGATCTCAGGGGAAGGCTTTCAACTTTTCCCCATTTAGAATGATGCTTGCTGTGGGCTTTTGGTAGTTGGCTGTAACTATCTTGAGGAAAGTCCCTTCAATTCCCATTTTCTGGAGCGTTTTAATCATGAACGGGTGCTGGATCTTGTCAAATGCTTTTTCTGCGTCTATTGAAAGGATCATATGGTTTTTATTTTTTCTTTTATTGATATGATGTATTATGTTGATTGACTTGCGAATGTTGAACCATCCTTGCATTCCCGGGATGAATCCAACTTGGTCATGATGTATAATCTTCTTGATGAGTCTTTGGATTCTGTTTGCTAGTATTTTGTTGAAGATCTTAGCATCCGTGTTCATCAGGGATATTGGTCTGTAGTTTTCTTTCTTTGTGTTGTCTCTCCCTGCTTTGGGTATCAGGGTGATATGTGCCTCGTAGAAGCTGTTTGGGAGTGTTTCTGTTTCTTCTATTTCCTGGAAGAGCTTGAAAAGGACTGGCAGTAGGTCCTCCTTAAAGGTTTGGTAGAGTTCACTAGGGAATCAGG
>JAJIBD010001637.1:0-178344 GCA_021461705.1 Cryptotis parvus
CCCTCCACAACTGCATCAGACGCTGAAGGCAACTACTGACCTTCCCGTGGTTCCTACCCAGAGTGTCGAGTGGGAGTCATCTTCCACTCTTAGAAAGCATACAGTGGGGCCGGAGCCGAAAACCCTTCCCAGCGGGAGGGCGTTGCCTTGCACTCAGCCAGCCTGTGCCGGCCGGAATCGATCCCCCGGCGCCCCATATGGTCTCCCAGAACCGCCAGGGGTTCCTTGAGGCAGAGCCAGGAGTAACCCCCTGAGCATTGCCTGGTATGACCCCCAAAAAAAAAAAAGAAAAAAAAAAAAAAGAAAGCACAGTGTTGTTGCTCTAACGATCGCCATACAGGGAGAGAAAACCTTTGCCAGCCCAGTACGGAACTTTTCACTAGGGTGATCTCAGTTCAACTTTATAACCTTAAATACAGAGAAGTTCAAAGCTATCTTGGGCAACGGATGAAAAGTCAAATTTCACTACAATTTGGCCCAGGCACGCACCCTAACTGTGCCAGCTGATGACCTGGGGCCCTGGCCTTTGAGGGTAATACTGGACCAGCCATTTGCTGCACAAGTGGGAGTTCCTCCACCTCCCTCCCCTCACCTCATCAGCCCGGACGGGGTGACCATGCCTGCTCCCCTTCATTCCCCACTGAAAATTCTGTCTTATGGATTAAAACATGTTCTTTGAGATGGAAAGGGCTGCAGAGAAAATGCTTGTTTTATGTGAAGGCGGGGGGGTGTATTTTATTTTTTCAATTTCATTTCACATTTTTACCCTGGCTCGGCTGCACTCAGAACAGGTGGTGATCATGACCAGGAGTAAGCCTCAACTCTCCCACTCTGGAAACACAAACTGTGTTAATCCAGAGTGCTGCTGACCAGCACTACCTCCTCATTTCTCTTGTGGAGCCCTCTGAAGGCTCCTCCCCCATTAGGTTCTGACAGTTGTCCAGACAGTTTTCAGCCTCTGTTGTCCTTGTGCATAGAAGTATCTGTCTCAGGTATTTATTATCCTTGATAAGTACCATAATCCATGAGATACCTTCCACTTTACTAAGTGGCTTGAGACCTGGTACAAGGACAAACTGTAAACTATTTCCAGTTAGCGGTACAAGATATTTTTCCTTGATGAAAAATTTCATAAATATTTAATGTTGTTCAGTGTATTCAAAATCTACAGTAGGGCTTTGGCTAATGGCTCCTGCCCTGACTCTAGGCTTGAATCCTGGCACCATCGTTATGCCCTCACAATTTTAAACACCTATTAAAATTTTTAATTTTAGATAAACTGCCTGTCAGGAGACCATAGTGGTGCTAGATATTGAACCTTGTTCTCACACATGTCAAGCAGTTGCTTGATAGCCTTGAGCCATTTTCTGACCCCTAACTGTGGGTATTTTGGTGCTTGGGTGCTTAAGTACCTGTAGATCACCTTTTGTAACATTCTGTAGAGAGTGCCTTTGTGCCTATCCACGATCATGAATCCATTAGTGAAGAACTCAGTGCATTTCATCAGTACCTAGTGGTACTGTGATAAGAATAGGCCAGGAGTCCTTCCTATTCAGACTAGATCCCCAAATCACTCTTTTTGTCAAGATTTCTGGTCTGAAACAATTCCCTACGGTCACACTAACATGTTCCCCCTTGCTGAAAACCTTTGTGATTGGACCATGGCGCTAGCCTAGATGCCCAGGGGTGAAAGGTATCTCTGTAAAATGTTTTGGAAGCAAGTCTGTTCTTTATCCACATCTCCTTCAGCAGTAGAGAGCTTGGGGAGACACGGCGATGGGGGAGAAGGCGGGTTCTGAGAAGGTGGGCAGGTGGACATCCACACCCAGCCTGGGGTGGTTGCTATTCAAAGCAGCAGCCAAGTTCAGTTGATCACCCCTTCTCCATCCTCCAGAGATCTCATTCCGAGTGTGGCAGTGTGGTGGCAGCCTGGAAATCATTCCCTGTAGCCGCTGGGGCACGTGTTCCGAAGCAGCATCCCTACACCTTCCCTGGTGGCAGTGGCACTGTCTTTGCCCGGTAAGTGTTTGAGAAGGGACCAAGAACATTGCTTACCACCACCTAGACGCTCTTAACCTTGGGCTCTGGAAGCAGATATCTCTTCCACTGGGCCACTGCTCAGCAGTGACCAGAAGAGCTATTAGTACATGGCAGTTTGGAAGCCAGTCAGGAAAGACACAGCCGCAGTGGAGAACTGACTGGAAGGTAGCCTGGGGTGGGTGCTGGGAGGGTGTAAGTATAAGAGGCAGTGCAGGGAGGGTAGAGGGGGTGGAGCCATTTTAAAATCGATGTGACAGTCACCAAAATATCCCCAAACATGTTATAGGAAAATATTCTAAAGAAGAGAACTTATACTTTGTTATTAGAAACCACCAGCCCAGTACAGTACTTGGACAGTGTTATAACATCAGCTCAAAAAGATATGGTATGTAGATAGGAATTCTGATAGATAATAGATTCATTTTAGCAACTGTAAAGATGCAGAATGTAAAGATTTCTAGAGAAAAATAATGAATTACCATTGTAAGAGACCACATTTTTTCTTTCTCTCTTGGCTTTGAGTCTAATTTTTTTTATAATTTCATTATATCACGATGAGATAGATAATTACAAAGCTTTTCAGGATTGAGTGATTGGCTTTCAGTCATACAGTATTCTAGCACCCATCCCTCCACCAGGGCACATTTCCCACCACCAGTGCCCCCAGTTTCCTCCTCCCACCTTACCTGCCTCTATGGCAGACACTTCTCTTTTTTCTCTTTTTTTTTTTTTGCGCATTGTGACTGCAGTACCCAGAGGGTTATCATGTATATACCTTCACTATTTTCAGTATTTATTTCTAGTCTAGTGTTACATTTCAAACTGTTGTTGGAAAATAGGACCACATTTTTCTCCAGTGATTTCTCACTGCTACATAAAAGTTTATAAGCCAGCCAGTCTGGCCTCAGGGAGATGGATGGGTAGACAGCCCAAGAAATATATGCACAGCTGAATAAGACTTTGAAAGACTAGTGAGTCAGTGGAGAGACCAGATGCAGGTCTTGAGTTGAGCAGATAGGGACAGGAGGGGAAAGACACTTGAAGGAAGGGCCACCTGAGGAGACGGTGCCATTTGTTGTGGTGTGGGATTCCTGGAGCAGTGGCTGTCATCCCTGGAGCAGAGTCAGCCATGTCTGCATGCAGAGAGATGTCCACTGGTGTGACTGGAAGAACGAGGAAATGTGAGACAGCGGGCATTGTGGAAGACCAGGGTGTTCCTCTTATGCACCCTGAAGTGCAGGCAAACTGGATGTTGTTTGGATGCCAGGATGCGTGTAGATTTAAGTCATTGCTTAATTCTTTTTTTCCTTACGGTAGAGGTTTCTAGCCGTGTTTGAGGGTGAGGAGGCAGCGGCAGTATGAAGCAAAACTGTGAGCCTCTCTCCTGCCACTGCACAACCAGTTGAGTCTGGGGGGTCTAAAAGTTGTTGCAGTATCCTGGGGTGGGGGCCAGACCATTGTGGCCTTGGAGATGGCACAGGCGGTGTTTGTTAGCAGATTGGTAGAAGAAGGAGAGGGAACGTGGAGACACAACTTCAGAGACAGCTTTGCTGAATGAGGAAACTTCAAACAGGGGTGGGAGTGGATTAGGGTTGCAAAATGGATAGTCTCCTCTGGGGTAGAATTTTTAAACTTTCACTATAAGGAAAGACTGCATGGTACAGTAATCATGTTGTCTTACGGCTCAGGAGTCTGTAGGCCAGTGATTTTTCAAGGAAACCAACCCTGCTTTTGAAAGTCGTTAGAGGGCAGTATAGATTTGTTAGATCTTCAGCAAGTCTGCTGCTGTCCTTAGTCGCTCTCATTTAAAAGAGAAAGAAGTGGAATAACTTCTTAGGGTCACTTATCAAATCTATATTCTTTTTAATATCCGCCAATAGATGGCATTTAATATACAATTTTTTATTGTCTAAAAAATAGAGACCTAAAAAGGCATTTGAAAAAAATGCACATCATCACTAATCATCAGGGAAATGCAAACCAAACAACATTGAGATATCATCTCATACCACAGAGATTGGCACACTTCCAAAAAGAGCAAGAACAACAAGTGCTGGCATGGATATGGGGACAAAGGAACTCTTATCCATTGTTGGTGGGAACTTATGGCGAACTTAGGGTAATGATATATCTTCTTGACTGTAATGTGTTTATACATTCACTGTTACAAATTACAAGAAAGGAATAGTCTGAGAGGTATACATTTCTGTGAAAAAAACTGTTTAAGAAGACAGTCTTAAATTACATCATGGTATTATTTTAATGAAGATTTCACAGTTAATATTTGCCACTCTATCTCACTAGGCTGACTTGAAAAAGTCTGACCTTAAATCATGTCTAAGATGTGAGAAGCCCTACATATTCTTTACTTTACATTATATATGTCACACTATGATATGTCCTATTAAGCAAAGGGTAAAATTTTACATATAAAAGATTTTTTAATAAAAACAGCATCATGATAACCAGAAGGGTACAGGTTACTGCCAGCTTATTCTTCTCCCTTACTTCCCCACTAGGTTAATGAGCACAATTTGGAATGCAGCAGAATTTCTCTTTTCCAGCTAAGTATGATTTCCTCAATCTTTAGGATACATCCATATCATAATTATAAAAGTCTTAAGAGGAAATTCAATTCCCACAGGTTTACGGCTGTGTACCCATCTTTAGAAAGATGATCATGTCCAGTTATATCAAATCAAGTCTAATCATGTCACTAGAAGGGGAAAACATGATTGTACTGATTGATCTGAAACTATTCTCAATATTCAAAATTCAAGAAGCTGATAAAACTTACTGAACTAGCAAGTCAATCTTATTGATATCATCCTCCCAAACACATACACACTCACACACACATACACTTGATCACTTGATCACTTGAATCCCCTTATTTATTGATTTGCTGGAGCGGGAGCCAGTAACATTTCCATTGGACCCTATCACATGCCAATGTAGCCCAATGACATCTGGTTGATTCAGGAATATGAAGAGCCTCAAACCGTAACTTCAAGGTCTTGAAAAAGAAGTGTGACCATTTTGTAGGTGGGCGGCCACGTGATCTTTTTGATATCCCGTGGGATCCAGTCGATAATCACTCTAGTCCAGCGGTCATCTCCAAATTACATGTCCAGCCAATCTGATTTTCAATGCCTTGGCAAACGAGATAGCGTCCCTGATTCTGGAATAAATAGCGACATGAGGTCGGAGCTCTCGATCTCTTCTCTCACTTGAGTGAGGCATGATATTCCAAGCATAAGCTCTTTCGATTCCCTCTCTGGGAGACCTGAATAGCGTTCTCATCCCTGCTTTAGGGCCGAGGTCTCTGAGGCATATGTTAATGCAGGGAGAACGGTGGGAGTCGAAGAGATGTGCCCAGAGCACATCTCTTCAATTCCTCACACACACACACACACACAACACACACCAAATTCTATTAGTTGTTTATGATATGAATTTTGGTAAATGAGATGGATTTTATGACAGGGAAGGGAACAGTGTGCTAATAATTGTCGATAAAGTGCTAATATTTCACGGCTTACGCGCCGCTTGTGGCCTTGCGGCTCATCAATAAATGCTGGATTTTGAGATGACTACAAGAGTATGCTACCTGCACGGGCAGAGCCTGGCAAGCTACCTGTGTTGTATTTGATATGCCAGATACCAGTAACAATTATAGACCTCATTCCCATGACCTGATGGAATGGTTTGAGGCTCTTTATGTTCCTGGAGTAAGCAGGTGTCCTTGGGCTCTACTTGCATGAGACAGGTCATATGGAGATGTTACTGGTGCCCGCCGAGCAAATCGATGATGAACGGAAGACAGTGTTACAGTGACAGTAGTTATCACTAATCATCAGGGAGATGCAAATCAAAACAACATTGAGATACCATCTCATACCATAGAGATTGGGCACACTTCCAAAAGAGCAAGAACAACAAGTGCTGGCATGGATATGGGGGCAAGGGACTCTTATCCATTGTTGGTGGAATATCGACTGATACAGCCTTTCTGGAAAACAATATTCCTCCAAAAAACTAGAAATTGAGATCCCATTTGACCCAGCCATACCACTCCTGGGAGTATACCCTGAGAGCCCAAAAACACACAGCAGAAACACCGCCTCTGTTCATAGCAGCACTGTTCACAATAGCCAGAGTATGGAAATAACCTGAGTGCCGAGAACAGATGACTGGGTAAAAGAAACTGTGGTGCATCTACACAATGTAGAACTATGCAACTGTTAGGAAAATGAAGTTATGAAACTTGCCTATAAATTGTTAGATGGACATGGAGAGTACCATGTCAAGTGAAATTAGCCAGAGGGAAAAGGACAGATATAGAATGACTGCACTCATTTGTGGGATAAAAAAAAATAAGTATACTAATATCCAAGACCAGGCAAAATATGGACCAGTAGAACTTGTCAGTGGTTGGAATTTACCGCAAGTACGTGGGAGTCAGAGATTAGGTAAGAGGTTAGTTTAGGTAAGGACTAGTATGCCAATAGTTGTTGGAAATGGTAACGCCAGACTAGAACTGAGCAAAGGGATATATATGATAACTCCTAAATGTATGTATTGTATGTATTGCAAGTCACAAGTGTGAGAGAAGGGAGAGGAGAGAGAGAGAGAGAGAGAGAGAGGGAGGAAGTGCCCGCCACAGAGGCAGGGGGTGGGGAGGGAATAGGAATTTGGGGACATTGGTGGTAGGAAATGGGCACGGAGGAGGGATGGGTGCTGGAACACTGTATGACTGAAACCTAATTATGAACAGTTTTGTAATTGTATATCTCACGGTGGTATAATACATTTTCTTAAAAAAAAAAAAAGTGAGATTGCCTTGAACCTGGTCCTACCCTGGGTTGATCCCCATTACTTAATATGGTCCCTTGAGCCCACCAGGAGTGGTCCCAAAGTACAGAGCCAGAAATAAACCCTGAGCACAACTAGGTGTGGTCCAAACCAACAAACCAAAAATATACTATACTGTCAGTTTACTTTCATTTACTTTGTTTTTGGGGTATTAAATGTTTTTAGGTGTGGGGGGGCTGGAGCAATAGCACAGCAGGGAGGCTGTTTGCCTTGTAAGCGCCAACCTGGGTTTGATCCCCAGCATCCCATATAGTCCCCTCAGCACTGCCAATAGTAATTCCAGAGGGCAGAGCCAAGAGTAACCCCCTGAACATCACCAGGTTTAACCCAAAAAAGCAAAAATAATGATTTAGATGTGATTACACATGTTATTGTACCCCTTGCTTTTAACTTTGATTCTAATTTATTGTTTAGAAAAAGTAAAGTTTTATGTACTTAAAAAAATATTATTTTAATAAAATAAAAAATAAAGGAACGAGTATTGAGGAGCCCATGAAGTTTTAGCCTTTTCCTCAGTCTACCTAATTTTTTCTGTTAAGTAGAAGGAAAACATTTACTTTATTCCTGAAGTTACGAAATTATGTAATCACTTCATGATTTATATAAAAACCTTTGCACTCAGAGGGCTAAAGGCAACCTAGGAAATCCTTGAACCAGACCCTTTCGCTTTTCCTGATGAAGGACTGTATTCCATCCCAGAGACTCAAGTCACTCAGCGGCTTAGAAAGTTAAGTCATGGGCCATTAGGCGAGGCCCCATATCCCAGAATGTTTCGAGCCCTTCTAAAAAAGAATATGATCCCGTATCCCAGCTCTTCAGTTGCACATTGTATGTCTGTTTTTTGTTTGTTTACATTGAGAAAGTGAAAAAAAAAAATCATCTTTTAAACTCATTACCAAAGTTAATACCTTTTTGTTTGTTCGTTATTTGGGCCACACCTGCTGGTGCCAGGACTGAACCTTGGTCAGCTGCAGGCAGGCACGCACCTTACCCGCTGTACCTTACCCACTCTAGCCCACTTGTTAATAGTCTTAATTTGGTGAAATGGTCTCAGTCTCACCCTATCCCTCCTTCTTCCCTTCCTCCCATCCCCTTTTATCTTCTGTGGACAGTTCTGTGGCCTGTTTCATTTTCACCCCGTCAAGGAATTGTTCCATAGTAACAGTAAGATTCAAGTTGATGTTTTCAGCGACTGTGGAGAAATCCATTTAATCACATTTCCAGTAATAAGACATACAGTTTCTTAGCTTTGCTTTAACAGCAACGCTGATGTCAGCCTGATTTTTATTCTTTCTTGATTAATTCCTTTAGGTCAATTTCTAAAAAGTAAGAAATGCTGTATCAGAGGATGGTACAATCCTATCATTTGTCTTTTAAGTGTCATTCAAAACCACAGCTCATCTTCCACCTCATGGAAAAAAATATATGCATCTCTTTTGTATGAAAGATACATGCCTCAGATCTCCCCACATCATGTCACCAAGGAAAGGACGGCCCCTGCATCCTAGAACCAGCTGGGACCTCAGAAGTCTCCTCAGCCGGAGAGACGGCACTAACACACTTCACCACACATTAGCCGCCAATTAACAATTATGCTTCATCTTATTCTGACAGTAGGTGGGCAATTGCTGGGACTTTCTGTGCCAGGATACCACCATAAAAGTCCTGGCAACTAAAAGGGAAAAACTAGACGTACACTTGTATGTCCCACTGAAATACTGTAACGGGATAATGAAAATAGTCCATGCCATAGGATAGCAGTGGCAATTAAGGAGCATTGTAAGAGAAATTCACTCAATTCAAAGAATTGATTCAGAGTATAGATGAGTTCATACTAATAGAATTGAGAGAGCTAAAGAATGTAACAGGCCACAACAGAATTCCGCATGTGGGGAATCATATCAACAGTTTTGAAGACAAGTACAACTCATCAGCAACACTGAATTAGCAAAAGATAAGTTAGAAGAGTGGAAGAGAATGTAAGACTGTCTACCTCATATAAGAGAATAAAAGAGAACATATATACCATCTGTAAGAGAATATGTGTACCTTATATAAGAGAATGTAAGAATACATACCTTATTTTTCTTTTCTTTTTTGGGTCACACCTGGTGACGCTGGTTACTCCTGGCTCTTCGCTCAGGAATTACTCATGGTGGTGCTCAGGGGGACCATATGGGATACTGGGATCGAATCCGGTGGGCCGCATGCAAGGCAATGTTCTACCTGCTGTGCTATCGCTCCAGCCCCTACATACCTTATATGAGAGAATATATATACCTTTATATAAGAGAATATTAAGTTCTCTACCGCATAGACAACAGCAAGAGGAATAATCTCCAAAATATATGAATACCAGAAAGAGAAGAAAAATAGGACGGGGAAGAATGACTGGAGGAGAACAGCTCACAACCTCCCATACCTTTGAAGAGAGGCTGCTGCATGATTCAAGAGGCCCAAGGAGTACTAAAGAAAAGCAAATTAACATCAAAATGCCAGGAACTAAGCAGAGAGACAACTTGGAAGCATTACAAGAGAAGAACCTTAAATAAAAAGGAAAATCACAGGAGAGCACAACAGACCTCACCTATGAAACTGTGCTAGTAAGAGAAGAGTGGGATGACATATTCAAAATGCTGAATAAAAATGATTTTTCAACCCAGAGTCCACTACCCTGGACTTTAAAGTTGAGTGACAGATAAAAATCTTTTCAGGGGCCGGAGCGATAGCCCAGCGGGTAGGGCGCTTTGCCTTGCACGCGGCTGGCCTCAGCCGACCCAGGTTCGATCCCTGGCATCCCCTATGGTCCCCCCGAGCACCGCCAGTAGTAATTCCTGAGTGCAAAGCCAGGAGTAACCCCTGAGTGTCACCAGGTGTGACCCCCCCCAAAAAAAGCAAAAAAAAAAAATATTTTCAGACAAACAAGAGCTGCTGACATTTGGTGCAACTAAACCAACCCTACAAGAATTACTGAAAGGTCATTTATAAAAAGCAGTGGACAATTGCAGAAATGACTAGACCACACACAACACACATATACATGCAAATGGCAGCACAGCTATTTATACTTCTCTGAATGGCAAACTATCAGAAGGTATAGGGTGGCTGGATGGACAGAAACGAGCTCACAGGCTCAAACAGAAAAGATAGAAAACAGTCACACAAGCAGATGGTAGACAAAAAAGTATAATAAAACTGGGACAGGCATACTTACATCGAGCCAAATAGGATTCAGTGTAAAGAATAATTAGAGATGGACAGACACCAATTAGTGCTTAAGAAAACAAATTGAGGTGTACTATCTCTAACAGACATATAAGGTCAGTAAATATGGTTTTCTGCTCATACAGAAACACAAACTCTTTTGTGTTTGTTGGTTATGTAACCAACATAAGCACAAACTCAGTGAGGCAATGGAAAATGGTCATGTAAGTCTATTGTAGACCAAAAATAGCTGGGATTGGGGCCAGAGTGATAGTCCAGCGGATAGGGCATTTGCCTTAACCGCAGCTGACCCAGGTTCAATCCCCAGCATCCCACATGGTCCCTAAGCACTGCCAGGAGTTATTCCTGAGTGCAGAGCCAGGAGTTACCCCCTGAACATCGCTGGGTGAACCCTAAAAAGCATGTATGTATATATATATATATATATATATATATATATATATATATATATATATATGCGACAGCTATACTTACATCAGACCATGTAGTATTCAGTCTTAAAAAAAAATAACTAGAGATAGGAAAAGACGAGATTTATTGGTTAAGTCGCTGGTTCCAGTGGCCTTATTGATTACTGAATCCTGCTTCTCTTGGTCATGGGATCTAAGCACGTGACTCTCTTGCCCTTTAGAAAATCCCTGCCATCTGAAGAGAGGCCCATGAGAGCCTCTGGAGGAAGGTATCTCCCCTCACCTTCCGGTTCCTTGTCCAGACAGGATACTGAGCTCAGGTCTGCAGAAAAGAAAGAAATTTTAATACAGTTCGTTTGACTTAACTTTTTCCCAGAACTATTCTAGAGGCAAGATTTTCTTTGTTCTGCCCCTTGTTGCCAGCCATCTGTGGAGATGTAGCATGCGTTATTTCAGAAGAATTCTCTTGTTCTGTATGGTACTACAGACTGGGACCTTTTTTCTTTTTTGGGTCACACCCAACGATGCTCAGGGATTACTCCTGGCTCAGGGGACCATATGGGATGCTGGGGATTGAACCCGGTCGGCCACGTGCAAGGCAAACGCCCTACCCGCTGTGCTATCACTCCGCCCCACCACGTTTTTTTTTTAAATATCTGCTGATGCTACCGTTTTAAATTTGATGAGCTTTCTGACAGTTTGTTCCATTAAAGACAAGAAAGTGAGCCGCTTTGTTGAGTAGGCACGCAGCGCCATCTCCCGGTAAACACACAGAGTGCTGATCCAGCAGGCTGCCCATATGCCCAGCAGGAATCCTCTCCTGAGCCCCTCTGAACAGCCTCTTGTGAAAGCAATGGCTTTCGACAGGAAGATATCAAGTCACAGATCAAGGAGATTTGTTTTGTTTCTAGTAATACCCGCCGAGCCGCAGAGGTCTGGATGGATGAATACAAAAATTTCTATTATGCAGCAGTGCCTTCTGCCAGAAACGTCCCTTATGGAAAGTAAGTTGTTACTTGTGCCCTCTCCCAGGATGCCTTACTTGGAATTGTGTGTGTGTGGGGGGCAGAGTGGAGGGGCAACACAGTCTGCACCCTGAGAATCATTCTGTGACCA
This sequence comes from Cryptotis parvus, assembly GCA_021461705.1. Lineage (NCBI taxonomy): Eukaryota > Metazoa > Chordata > Mammalia > Eulipotyphla > Soricidae > Cryptotis > Cryptotis parvus. The sequence continues at coordinate 11,667 of JAJIBD010001637.1, forward strand.
GTCAGACCTGAGAACCACTACCAGGTGTCAAAGGGTGATGTCTGTTCCAGTTAGGAGACAGCCCTAGGTGGAAAGTGTGTGGATGGGGGTGGAGGTACAAGGAGACTGAGGATTGGGAAAGTGCATGAAGGCCCTAGGGGAAAAGTGAATGGGGGCTGGTGGGTCGCAGGGACAGGAGTCACATGATCAGCACTGCGCTGCCTTCCGTGACCCTGCTCTGCAAGCATATTCCAAATGCTGTAGAAAATCTTACCCTTATAAAGGTTCATGAAAGTCTTGTTTCTTTTCCTCCAGTATTCAGAGCCGATTGGAACTTAGGGAAGAAACTCAGCTGCAAGTCATTCAAGTGGTACCTTGAAAATGTCTATCCAGAACTACGGTAAGCTCCTGCAGAATTCTCTTTGTCAGAGCATAGAAGTGACGCTGCCAGACAGGGAGGCCCGAGGAGGTGAAGTAGTGATTGGACTTTGGTGGCAAGAGTAGGGGAATTAGGGCTCCTGGTGAGAGCCCGAGCCCTCACCCCAGCTACAGTCCTTAACTCCCTGAATTGTGCTAAGTTCCCTTTCCTTTGCTCAGAGACACAATCTCTAGAAATTCTGTCATTGTTGTGTCTTTCCGTTCGATACCCATGGAAAGATGGCAGAGACCAGAGAGCACAGTGGACTGATGCATCACCCTGACTCGTGCTCCCATTAGTGGGTATCAGATATTATATCCCCCTTCATTGATCACTTTCCACTTTACTCTTCTTGCATATGTTTATCCTGTGGACTAACACCTTAGGGCGCCCTCAGAGGCCAGGAGAAGGGCACTGGCCTGTGCTTGCCTTCCCTCGTCTGCCCTGAGACACATGGAAGATGGGGACAATGCTGGCATTGTGCATCCTACCAGCGGGACAAATAGAGGCAGAGATGCCGCCTGTCCTCTGCCCTGGCCTTTCATTTTAAATGAATGTCTCCTTCGGGGCCTTGTGCCCCAGAGGACTGCAGAGTCTGCAGGGTTTGGGCAGCCTTTTGGACTTTTAAAGGAACTTTCAGGCAGGTTTTGTCTTAATGTGGTCCAGTCTTTATTCTGAATACTGCCAAGCACTCTTGCAGTAAGTTATGTCTCCACAGTGGCCGCATGCAGAGACTGCTCCACTCTCTCTTGTGCTAATGCCTTCAGAGCCTTGTGATAATGCGGCCTCACTGCCTTGCTGCTGGTCACCTACATTGCTCTTTGGAACTGTTCGCTCTTACTATGACATCTGGGACCCTGCTGTCCTGCTCCAGGGGGTGAGAGCTCCAGCCATCCTCCCTCACCTTCTACTTGGAGTGGAAAACAGCGGTAGTCACCCATGGGAGCCGCTGATCATCTCCTCACCCCACCAATGAGGGATTCCCAAGAGTGGATTAAAGTCACATAGTGATTCATTGTTGTGTTCACGGTTCGTTAGTGGGTGATGTTCACTGTTGTGTTCACTGTTCATTGAGCACACAGTTTTACTCTGAGGTGACCTGTTTTTTGGGGGTGATATTGGACTGTGTACTGCTTAGAATTACATCTGATGGGCTGAAGAAATAGTATAATGAAGAGGGCACTTGTCTTGCATGTGGCCAAACCAGGTTCAATCCCCAGCATCCTATATGGTCCTCTTCACACCACCAGGAGTAATTACTGAGTGCAGAGCCAGGAGTAACCCCTGAGCATTTCAGGGTATGCACCCCCAAAAAAAAATAAAACCACATCTACAGCATCCGCAGCACATGCATGGGAGAGAATGCGAGGCCAGGGGGACACTAGCTGGATCCTATTGCTAGACCTATAGTGTTTGCTGAAACTCTGGCTGCTTAAACCACAACATTTGAGGTTTTATTCGAACCAAGCTCTGTGCAGAGAGAACTGAGACTAGAGGAGTGTCTGAGACCACGTGGCTGGTTCCATTCTGTCTCTCTCTCCGAACATCAGGCCCCGCCTGCCGTGCCCCCGTTGCTTCTGTTCACGGAGACCTGGGAATCTGCTTCTGTTTCCCTAGAGGGCAGCGTTCCATTTTCAGTCTTTTGGAACATTTGGGGCTCTAGGACCTGACTGCATTAATCGATTTCCTTGCTGACTTTTATAGCACTAAACAAGCTTTTTCTCTCCAGGAAAATTTCCCAGATGCAGCTACAAAGAATTCTTCTCTGACTTCAGACTCAGTATTGGTTAAAAACCTAGGAACAGAAAGGCGTGCTGTGCCATTGACTGCTGACAGTCTCACTGCTTCTGCTGCCTCGGCACATTGGCTGCAGGCGCTCTCGACCCTCAGAGTTTAGCAGCTGATTCTCTCCCTTTTCTTTCAGGGTTCCCGACCACCAGGACATAGCTTTTTGGGGCCTTGCAGCAAGGAACCAACTGCCTTGATACTTTTGGGCCATTTTGCAGATGGAGTAGTTGGGGTCTATGAGTGTCACAACGCCGGGGAACCAGGTACGTATGTGCAGGGGCAGCGGTGCACCAGGAGAACCCGAGGGAAGAGGGAGAAGAGGGTTCTGAGGTTATAAGTCCTGAGTGTGTGCTACCATTCTTCTGTGATGGGAGCTGGAAACACTCTGGTTCTTGCCAGAAGCCGCCAGGGTCAGACGGAAGCCTCTTCCCCTCACCACCTCCGCACTGACATATAGAGCTTGTCATCAGCCTCAAGGCTTGCTCTGCTTACAGGGCCAAGGGTGTATTTGGTAACACCCAGGATCTTTGCTATAGGCACGGCTGTGAGGCTGGTGCCTTTAAGACCTCCTCCTCCTCCCCATCATCAGGCCGTCTGCCTCCCATGTGGTGTGTGTCATCCCCAGACTCCCTGTCCTGGTCTGAAAGGGCTTGTAGAAACCTGCCTTTCCTGATCAGAATAACGGGCACCATTAAAATAATTATTATCCCCTCCTGTTAGAGTAGTCTAGCTCAGACACAAGATAGAAATAATTCCCAATGTCCCTTCAACGCACGTGATACCTTTTCCTAGAGGCATAAAACCTACCACCTTCTATCATCATTGAAAAGGAGAGATTTATAAGTGAAGGTTTTCTAGACCTAAGGCAGGCCTGGTGTTCCATAAGGTGGTTTCCTAAGAGTAGTTAATAGGTACGTGGTAACTTATGCTCTTTGTACACTAGGAAAGGTTGGGAAATGCTATGTACTCTGATCCCCTTTCTAAAACTATGCCTGGACACTTGCTGTGCCGAGCTCATGTTGGGTCCTTGTGAGTCATGATTAAGGGCCAGAGAATAGTACAGCTTATAAGGTGCTGTTTGATCCCTGGCACCTGATATTGTCCCCCAATACCCTCAGAATATACCAGGAGTAAGTCCTGAGCACAGACTTACTCCTGGTATGAGCATGACATGACCCACAAACAATCATGGTCAAGCTCTTTTAGCTTGATTCAATTTTCTTATGTCTAAAATGAGAATTATAATTGCCGCTTATGGGGCTGTTGTGTAAAAGCACTATAAATTTCACTCAGCATGTAAAAGATAGCCAGTGGATGTGTGTGTGTGTGTGTGTAAATAGGTCCATTTCTCACTTCACAGAACTTGCAGAGCAGTGGTGGTATGACTTGGAGAACTTAGTACAATAGTAGTCATTGTGCTGCTGCTTCACTGTGTAATTTATCTCTTCCACATATTACAGAGCGTGTTCGTAAATGCTCACTCTCCAGCTCACCTGCATGAGGAGGCAGAGTCATTCTAAAAATAATAGGTGGAACAGTTAGCCCTGAATTTTTCCACCTTAAGTTTGAGCTGTGATGTTTGTTTACAACTTCCATGTAAATAATAGAGAAATGTCACTCTCTGTTTTCATTTGGGACCAAAGTAATCAACTGTTTGTCCAAGACTCTGGTTTGCAAAGGACTTTTGCGCATCATTCAAGCCCCTTGGTGCTGGATTACGCATCAGCCTCTCCGGGACTCTCAGTGTCCTTTGTTGTCTAACGTGGTTCTTTCCCCTAGTTCCTTCCCTGTTGCCCCTATCTCTGGGGCTCTTCCCTCACTCCTTCCACTTCACACCAGGGGTGGCATGCCTCTGATTTCTGGTTTATATTGTAGGAATGGGCCTTGACAAAAGAGAAGTCAGTGAAGCACATGGACTTGTGCTTGACTGTAGTGGACCGGGCTCCTGGCTCCCTCATAAAAGCTTCAGGGCTGCCGAGAAAACGACAGCAGACAGGTACGTGCTCCCTCCCACGGACTGCTCATGGTTGTGCCACACTCTGAGTAATGGGCCTCTTCCCTTTCTCCCTAAAGTTCCTGACTCTCCTCTGACTCCCCCAAGTGCTGGCTCTGATTTTGGGTGGCTTAATCATGAGTCTCGTGAGGTCTGCACCTGCGTGTTGCAGAGGCTGGTCTGCTCTGGATGGCTTCCTCCACCACACTGCCCTAGCTTCATCCGTCCTGGGTTACATCTTCCTATACACTTGCCATCTGTGTATATAGGCAAGGCCATATTTGTCATTGTCTGTTCGCCTGCTTTGAAGGCGTGTTAGGATCTGCTCTGACATGTACACTAGTGAGGTGACCGGTGGTTTCCCTCCTAGTGAGGTGCAAGGTAAGTAGAGCTGGAAACTCCCTGGTAGTCACCGTAATGCCTCATCATCCGGAGGCGGTGCCCCCAAGCTGGTGGCATCGGCTCCCCATCCCCAGATGGGGACGTTGGCAGTAGGTGCACACGTTCCGATTGATGCACATTGTGGTAGGAATCCCACAGCTTTTACCTCACCAGACCTTTGTGTGCAGAGTTACAGATCTCGGGCCCAGGAGGAAGCACAGCGGTGTCCTGTAGTGCACAGCTTCTCTGTTGCACCAGAGGAAAGGGGCAGACAAAGCAGGCCTGTGTTGGTGCCCATCACACACCATGGCCCATGGTCAGAATCCACACATTCAGTGTGAATGAGGAGAAATTCTATGTTAAAGCTTTGTTTAGAAAATCAAAGTTTGGGGGCCAGAGAGATAGTACAATGGGTAGGGGCTTTGCCTTGCCCACAGCCAAGCCAGGTTCAATCTTGACACCCCATAAAGTCCCCAGAGTGCTGGGAGTAAGCTCTGAGTGTCACTTCCTCAAAAACAGCAGCAAAAATAAATAAAAATTCATGACTGTTTCATCAGCAGTTACTGAGACACTAACAAACGTTAGTTAGATTAGGGGAAGAAAGGAAAGTGAGCTTCATCAGAATATCACTCACTTTATTCTCCATTACTCACTTTATTCTCTGTCCTATAATGAAGATCCATAGAGAAGCCTTTAGATTTTTCCCCATTTTTATTGAGGTGCCTTAATGATAGTACACACCATTCAAACACCAACAGACCACTTCCCTTAACCTGGGTCGCAAGAACCTCTCCCCACAACCCAAGATAGATTCATTTCTGAGGACCCCATCTCCAGTTCTGTTGCCCTTGGCCATTTGTTCCTCCCTTACTCTGAGTCTTTATATAGCACATATGACTGAGATCATTCCATATCTGACCCTTGCCTTCTCTTGGACTTCATTCAGCGTAATACCCTCTAGTTCCATCCGCATAGCAGCAAGTTGCATGCATTCATCTTTTCTTATGGCTTCGTAGCAGTCTTTCGAGTATATGTACCACAACGCCTTGCTCCATGTATCCCTTCTTGAACATTTGGATTGTTCCACATCCTGGCTATTGTACTAAGTGCTGCAGTAAACATAGATGTGCGTGTATGATTTTAAATTAGTATTTTGTGTTTGGAGCTTAACTGCTGAGAAGTAGTATATGAGCCATATGAGATTTCTTTGCTTGCTTTTTATAACACAATATTAGAAGCCTTTATTTTCTTGTCAAAGATTAATGTTCCTATTTTTGGTTATATTCTCATTTTTCCCAAACCACTCAGTGATTTTTCAAAATGCCATGTGTTTCTTTGACTTTTTAATTATTTTTCCCTTTTAAATTCATAAAAAGTCTAAATGGTTATAAAGTTTAAAGTATACATATGTATGTATGTGTGTATGTCTGCATGTTTTAATTTCCCCAAACAATCAAGAATATATTTTCCCTTTTAAGCTTCTCTTCTCTGAAATACTCCCTGGTGGTAACTTGAACTTAGAATGGTGGCTAGTGGTAGAACTAGGGGCAGTCACCCAAAGACCTGCCAGCATCACAACTTGTGGATACCAGCTCTCAGTCTCTCTTCCGGAGATAGAATGGAAACTGAGGCAGAGCCTCTTGGAGTAACTGATTTCACAAAAAAGGGAAATGTCCAGTGTCATTGTGGGAGGACTAAGGTCAGCACTAGGTCCTTTGCCAAGATCCCAGGTGTCAGAAAAATGCTGGCAAAAGACCACTTCTCACCTGTCCATTGCCCAGGCCCTCCCTGAGTGCCCACCTCTCCTCCAGTCCTCCATTTTGGGTACGGGCCTCTGCCCTGCAGGGCTCTGTTTGCTTTGGCATTTCAATGCCTGTGTGTGTTGCTGATATTCATTCCTGACTATGAAATGAGTCCTGCCCCAGGACCCAGCCACCAAGAATTCTTGCAGATTAGGCATTGGCTGCGCTAGGTGTTGACTGACCCTGTCGGCTCACACAGCATTGGGCAGAGGGGTAGGGATGGTCTGGACATGACAGGGGAGTGAGAAGATTGTGCTTTCATTTGCTCTCAAAAGTTTTTTTGAAAAACAATCCCTTAATCTTGAAAGGGATTACCCTTATTAAAAGTGTGTTTTATTTTATAAGATAAAAGGTGCTTCTGCCATTTTCTGAATCTGTTTTCTCAATTTGGGGGAACCATTATAAGTGACACTCTAGATAATCCTGCCATGGGGTTTAAAAAAAAAAGGCTGCAGTGTGCTTTTCGGAGTGTGTGGCACGTGTAAATTCAGTTATGAAGGCAAACAGCCCCTCAGAATGGCACCAGTTCTTTACTGCCTCCATGTCTCAGATATGTGCCCATCCAGCCTTGTTCTCCCAGACCAGTGGCTGCAAGCTACCTAGGATACACTCAGAGTGAGCAGGGGTGAGTGAGTGCTTGTTTTTCAGACTTTTAACTTGAGCAATAACAAGCACAGCCCCTCCAGGGAGTGAAATCGGGTTCCATTCATTCTGCGTTGTCAGTCTGTTTTCTGGCCATATGTATTGACATTTGGTTGCTGGCAGCCACGTACACACGCATACACCTCACACGACAGTGGAGGGAAACAGCATGAGGATGACTGACAGAGAGATAGAGCCAAAACAAAGGAGGACGTGATGGGCAGCCCCTGAAGGCCTCCCATGTGCTATACAGTGGTCCCTGAATTTCAGTTAGCAACCAGCATCAGCAAGTATCATCAGGTCCCTCTGCATTGGTCTTGGCTACAAGAAGAGGAGGCTGGTCCCAGCTGCTGGGCTTCCCCCTGTAGGCTCTTTCCTGTGTCATTCATCTGCCCTTTGAGAAGAGACTCTTCAGCTAATTTTGCCTAGTCTGCAGTCTTGCCACTTGGAATATTTGGATTGCAGACATGCATGAGTATCCATGCTATTATGCATCTGCAGGGTCAAAGGAGGAAAGGATGCAAGAGTAAGAAATTTCAGTTCCATGGTGTCAACAGATTTTCAGTAAGACTTAAATGTGGAGCTTTAGTGTACACAGTGTAAAAAAATTAATTAGACTGAGACTAAATGAAGGACGTGATTGTGGAAGGAAAAAAATGTTGCTTTTATTTTTTAAGAATAGGGTAAGAATTTCCATTCTCCTGAAGGCTTGGTTTAAGCTTTTCTTTCTTGTTTGGTTAGCTAGTTGGTTGGCTAGCTGGTTGTCTGGTTGGTTGGCTAGCTCATTGGTGGTTGAGTCTGGTTGACATAGTTTTGGCAGGGAACTTTATGGTGTGCCAGGGTTCAAACCAGGGTTAGCCATGTGCGAGGCAAATACCCTACCCACTGTATATACTAAATGCCCTGTCACCCTGAATATATTAAAATATTTAAATAAGCTCCTGACTATACCAAACATATTAAACATATTAAAACTTTATTTTTTTTAATTATACCACCGTGAGACATACAATTACAAAGGTGTTCATAATTGGTTCTTGGTAGTACAGTATACCAGCACCCATCCCTCCACCAGTGCCCCATTTCCACCACCAATGTACCCCACCCCCCCCCGCCCACCCCCCAGGCTGCCTCAATAGCAGGTACCCTAGTATCCTCTCTTTCGCTCTCTGTCTCTCTCTCTGTTTCTGCATCTCTCTCCCTCTTCTTTTACACATTGTGGATAGCCCTGCAGATATTTAGAGTTTATCACTTAATTCTCTTTGTGTATATTCAATGGTGAGTTTTAATCTGCCATTACCATTTCCCACATTTAGTAAAACACTGGTATCTATGTATATCCTTTTAATGAATACAGTCATTCTATATCTGTCCTTTTCCTTTTGACTAATTTCACTCAGCATGATAGTCTCCATGTCCATCCATTTGCAGGTAAATTTCATAATTTCATCTTTTCTGACAGCCTCATAGTATTCCATAGTGTAGATGAACCACAGTTTCTTTAGCCAGTCCTCTGTTCTCAGGCATTTAGGTTGTTTCCAGATTCTAGCTATAGTGAATAGCACAGAGATGAATAAAGAAGTACAGATAGTGTTTCTGCTATGTGTTTTTCGGTCTCTCGGGTATATTCCCAGGAGTGCTATTGCTGGATCAAATGGGAGCTCAATATCTAGTTTTCGAGGAATGCCCATATTGTTTTCCAAAAAGGGCTGGACCAGTCGGCACTCCCACCAACAGTGGATGAGAGTCCCTTTTTTTCCCCACATCCACGCCAGAACCGGTTGTTCTTGCTGTTTTGGATATGTTCCAGCTCTGTGGTGTGAAATGGTACCTCATTGTTGTTTTGATTTGCATCTCCCTGATGATTAAAGATGAAGAACACTTTTTTCATATGCCTTTTGGCCATTCGAATTTCTTTTTTTGGAAGCTTCTGTTCATTTCTTCTCCCCCATTTTTTGATGGGGTTGGCTGTTTTTTCTTGTGGAGTGCTACCAGTGCCTGATATATCCTGGATATTAACCCCTTGTCAGATGGGTATTGGGTGAATATCCTTTCCCACTCTGTGGATTGTCTTTGTATCTTGGTCACCGTTTCTTTTGAGGTGCAGAAGCTTTTCAATTTGACATAATCCCATTTGTTTATCTTTGCTTCCATTTGCTTGGTCAGTGGTGTGTCGTCTTTAAAGATACTTTTCATTTTGATGTCGTAGAGCGTTTCTACTATGTTTTCTTCAATGTACCTTATAGATTCATGTCTGATGTTGAGATCTAGAATCCATTTTGATCTGACTTTTTGTGCATGGCGTTAGAAGGAGGTCTAAGTTCATTTTCTTACACGTAGCTGCCCAGTTTCCCCAGCACCATTTGTTGAAGAGGCTTTCTTTGCTCCACTTAATATTTTTTGCTCCTTTATCGAAGATTAAGTGGTTGTATATTTGTGAGTGTGTTTCAGGATATTCAGTTCTATTCCATAGGTCTACGGGTCTGTCTCTATACCAATACCACACTGTCTTAATTACAACTGCTCTGTAGTAGAGCTTGAGGTTGGGGAAGTGATACCTCCCATCTTCTTTTTCCCAAGGATTGCTTTAGCTATTCGTGGGGGTTTATTATTCCATACAAATTTCAGGAGCATTTGTTCAATTTCTTTGAAGAACATCATGGGTATCTTTATAGGGACCGCATTGAATCTGTATAAAGCTCTAGGGAGTATTACCATTTTGATAATGTTAATCCTTCCAATCCATGAGCAGGGAATGTGTCTCCATTTCCTCAGGTCCTCTTTTATTTCCTGAAGTAATATTTTTTGTAGTTTTCTTTGTAGAGATCCTTTACATTCTTTGTCAAACTGATTCCTAGTATTTGATTTTCTGTGGCACAATTGTGAATGGGATAGTTTCTTTAATGTCCCTTTCTCCTCTTTCGCTGTTATCATATAGGAAGGACATTGACTTTTGGGTATTGATTTTATACCCTGCCACTCTACTATAGGAATGTATTATTTCTAGGAGCCTCTTGGTAGAGAGTTTCGGGTTTTCCAGGTATAATATCATGTCATCTGCAAATAGTGATAACTTGGCTTCTTCCCTTCCTACCCAGATGCCCTTAATGTCTTTTTCTTCTCTGATTGCTATGGCAAGTACTTCCAGTACTATATTGAATAGAAGAGGTGAGAGTGGGCAGCCTTGTCTTGTCCCTGATCTTAAGGGGAAGGCTTTCACTTTTTCCCCATTGAGAATGATGCTCGCTGTGGCTTGTAGTAGATGGCCTGGATTATCTTGAGGAAGGTTCCTTCAATCCCCATTTTACAGAGAGCTTTTATCATGAACGGGTGTTGAATCTTGTCAAATGCCTTCTCTGCATCTATTGATATGATCATATGGTTTTTTTTTTTTTTTTGTTGATATGATGTATAATGTTGATTGACTTGCGGATGTTGAACCATCCTTGCATTCCTGGGATGAATCTCACTTGGTCATGGTGTATAATCTTTTGATGACTCTTTGGATTCCATTTGCTAGTATTTTGTTGAAGATCTTAGCATCTGTACTCATCAGGGATATTGGTCTGTAGTTTTCATTTTTTGTGACATCTCTGTCTGCTTTGGGTATCAGGGTGATAATGTGCCTCGTAAAAGCTATTTGGGAGTGTTTCTGTTTCTTCAATTTGACAGAAGAGTTTGAAAAGAATTGGGAGTAAGTCCTCTTTAAAGGTTTTGTAGAATTCATTGGTGAATCCATCTGGACCTGGGCTTTTGTATTTGGGGAGACTTTTGATTACCGATTCTATTTCCTCGATGGAGATAGGTTTGTTGAGGTATTCCAAATCTTCTTGTTGCAGACTTGGGAGGCTATAGGAATTCAGGAATTTGTCCATTTCTTCTAGGTTCTCTTGTTTCGTGGCTTACAGGCTCTCATAGTAATCTCTGATGATCTTTTGAATTTCTGTGGTTTCTGTTGTGATGTCCCCGTTTTCACTTCTGATTCTATTTATTTGGGTTCTCTCTTTTCCTTTTCTTACAAGTCTTGCAAGTGGTTTGTCAATCTTGTTTATTTTTTCAAAGAACCAACTTTTGGTTTCGTTGATCTTCTGGATTGTTTTTTGACTTTCCATCTCATTGATTTCTGCTCTAAGTTTTATTATTTCTTTCTTTCTGCTTGGGTTGGGCTCCTTTTGTTGATCATTCTCTAAGATCTTAAGTTGTGAAGTCAGACTGTTTATGATGGCCTTTTCTTTTTCTGATGAATGCTTGAAGAGCTATGCACTTGCCTCTTAACACTGCTTTTGCTGTATCCCACAAGTTCTGGTCATTCGTGTCTTCAGTCTATATGTTTCCAGGAATCTTTGAATTTCCTCTTTGATTTCTTTTATGACTTGCTGGTTGTTCAGCAGTGAGCTGTTTAGTTTCCAGGTACTTGGTATTGGTCTCCGTTTTTGTGTACAATTAACTTCTATTTTCAGTGCATCATGGCTGAAAAAAAATAGTTGTCACAATTTCTATCTTCTTGATTTTATGGTGGTATGATTTATGGCTCAGCATGTGATCTATTTTGGAGTATGTTCCATGTGCACTGGAGAAGAAAGTGTATTCAGCTTTTTGGGGATGAAATGCCCTGTATATGTCTACCAGCCCTCTTTCTTCCATCTCTTCTTTTAGGGCCAGTATTTCCTTGGTAAGTTTCAATCTTGTTGATCTATTCAGGGTTGATAGAGCAGTGTTGAAGTCTCCAACTACAATTGTGTTGCTGTCAATGTCTTCTTTGAAGTCTATTAGTAGTTGTTTTAGGTATTTTGCTGGCCCCTCGTTGGATGCATATATGTTTAATAGCGTGATTTCTTCCTGATATATGCATCCCTTGACTATTAAGAAGTGACCTTCATTGTCCCTTCTAACCTTCTTCAGCCTGAAGTCTATGTTGTCGGATACCAGTATGGCCACCCCAGCCTTTTTGGATGAGTTGTTTGAGTGAAGGATTGTTTTCCAGCCTTTTATTTTGAGCCTGTCTTTGCTCTGATTGTTCAGGTGTGTTTCTTGAAGGCAGCAGAATGTCGGATTCAATTTTTTGATCCATTGTGCCACTCTGTGTCTCTTAACTGGTGCATTTAGACCATTGACATTGAGAGAGATTATTGTCATGGGATTTTGTGCCATCTTTCTGTGTAGGTTGATTGTGTTTTTTTGGGTTATGTCTCGTCTTATAGTAGATGTTTCAGTCCTTCTTTTAAGTTTGGTTTTGATTTTACAAAGTTCCTAAGCTGTTGTTTATCCAAGAAGTTGTATATCTGTCCTTCAAATCTGAGTGAGAGTTTAGCTGGATAAAGAATTCTTGCTGAGGCATTCATTTCATTAAGTTTTTTACTATATCCCACCACTGCCTTCGGGCTGGGAGGGTGTCTTCTGAGAAGTCTGCTGAAAGTCGAATGGTTGCTCCTTTGTATACAATTTCCTTCTTTGATCTTGCTGCCTGAAGAATTTTGTTTCTGTCTATGGCATCCATTACTTTGACTAGGATGTGTCTTGGGGTCTTTCTATTGGGGTCTCTTCTTGCTGGTATGCGCCAGGCTTCTTGGATCTGGATGCCTTCATCCTTTAACTCGGGGAACTTTTCAGCCAGGATGTTTTTTAACTTTTAATTTCCTTGGGGTTACTTTCCTGTCCCTCTGGGACTCCAATGATTCTTATGTTGTTCCGCCTGGCTTCATCCCATTGTTCTCTGTTCCGTTGATGATCCATTTTCCGGTGTTTCTCCATCTTATGTAGTTCTCTGAGTGCTTTCTGCAGCTCATCTTCTGTCTCACTGATTCTCTCTTCCGCTGCTGTCATTGTACTGTTGAGAGCCACTATTGTGTTTTTTCATGCTGAGTATTTAAGCGATGATATTTCTATTTGCATGGTTCTCATTTCTGCTCTCATTTCCTCCCATAATTTATTGACTGCCCTTTCAACTGCTTCGTTTATGTTCTCCTGTATTTTATTGGACATCTGCTCCATTTTTTCCTTGAGCTCCTTAAGCATCCTACCAATTTCTTCTCTAATTTCATTGTCAGAGAGATCTTGCACATCTGTATTCTTTTTTGAGTCTTCAGGGTCGATTCCTTCATCTGTTCTTCGAGCTGGGGATCTGCTTTGTTTCCCCCATGGTGTTGCGGTGTTTAGGGATAGATTCCCCTAGTGTACTGTTTCTTTTTTCTTGAGGTTCTTGGTGTTGAATTTCCTAGTTTTTGTATTAATCACGCGGCTGCTGCCCAGCCAGCCGCACACCCCATGAAGAATACCTGAGGCGGAGACAGGCCGTGTGAGAGTTCAAAATGTCCGTTTACTTCCGCTTCTGCTCGGACTTCTGGGGTTTGTAGTTCCACCTTCTGCCGAGACCTGGGGCTCTACCACGGCCCCGGCGCCCGCCCGCCAGCCGCCCACCCCAGGGAGAATACCTGAGGCGGAGACAGGCCGGTGTGAGAATTCAAAATGTCTATTCACTTCTGCTTCCGCTCGGACTTCTGGGGGTTGTAGTTCCACCTTCTGCCGAGACCTGGGGCTCTACCACGGCCCCAGGCGCCCGCCTGGCCAGCTGCCCACCCCAGGGAGGATACCTGAGGTGGAGACTGTCAAGAGTAATTCATTCCTGAGTGCAGAGCCAGAAGTACCCCCTGAGCATCACCGGCTGCAGGCTGCCCTGTCTGGTCAGCGCCAGGCTCCGCCTCTGCTGGGGTGCGCAGCAGTTAAGCACCGCCCCTTAAACATACTAAAACTTTAAACAAGTGGGTTGGAATGATAGTACAGCTGATAGGGTGATTGCCCTGCAGCTGACCTGGGTTCAAATCTTGGCATCCCATTTGGGCTCCTGGGCCCTGCCAGTAGTAAGTCCTGAGCATTGCCATGTGTGGCACTCCCAACCCATTTTTTAGTACGTTTAGTATATTTCACTATCTCACTTATGTTTAGCCATGGCAGAGCCTGGCAAGCTACCTATGGTGTATTCGGTATGCCAAAAACAGTAACAATAATGGATCTCATTCACAACAAATTGAGACGTTACTGGTGCCCGCTCCGAGCAAATCGATGAACAATGAGAAGACAAGTGATACAAGTGATACATTGTGTTACATACTGTATAAGGAAGCTCTGGGGGCAAAGCCTAGGGCGTTTGCCTTGCATGTGGTTGACCCACATTTGATACCCATCATTCCCTATGGTCCCCAACCACCACCAGGAATAACTCCTGAGTGCAGAGCTAGGAGTAGCCCTTAAGCATTGCCAGGTGTGACCCCAAAAGAAAGAAAGAAAAATAAATAAATAGATGAATGAACGAATGAATGAATACATAGATAAATGATAAGGCTCTGCTCTTCATATGCCTTGTACTCAGAACTCAGCAGGTATCAATTGATCCCTGTTATGCAGAGTATGGAGTGACTCAGGACAGCTCTCTCCTGCCCTAATTTCACATATCAGTTAGAATGTAGCTAGAAAAGGTTTCTTAGCATGAACCTGTGCTCTTAGTCGAGAGCATGACTTTCTGAACTACGCTGTCTGAGTGGGTGCATGCTAGTGCACTGTCCTCCAGACACGCGGCGGCAAGAACCATCGACAGGAACCAGGGTCTTTGTGAGAGCTCAGCTCTCTGGGGCTCTTTTCTTGGGATGAAATGTATTCAGTTGAGAGAAAGCAGGAAATTCCCCTCTCTCAAGTTCTTGTTGGCACTCAGAGGAGCAGGAACGGCAGGAACCCAGTTACTGGGGCTTGAACAATGGGAGATTGAAGTGAGGTATGGGTAGGACAAGGGACATGGTCTCTCGTAGTTCCCAAAGAGCAGCCTTAAGTTGCAGACCCGAACAGAGAGCACGAGCTTCTTTCCTGTGCCTGCCCTGGACCTGGTCAGTCTTAGGCTTCTGTTATTTCCCATATTTCAGGCTCAGAAATCTCCAAAGAAATTTGTTTCTTGTGAAGAGATAAAAACAGTCGTTGGCCATGCATGTTGCTGTCCTCATGTCCTAATGGATCTTTGTTTCTGTTTCAGAAATGGGAGCAGATTGAGGGCAACCCCAAGCTTCGGCACGTGGGCAGCAACCTGTGCCTGGACAGCCGCACTGCCAAGGTGGGGGGCCTGAGTGTGTGGACGCCTGCGGCCCCGCCCTGTCTCAGCAGTGGAAGTTCTCACTGAACCTGCAGCAGTAGGAGGGCCGGAGCCCAGGCATCCTGCTCCTGTACGCTCCGACTGAGTTTGATGATTACATTCTTGATTATGTTTCTTAAACTTTCCACGAAACTATATACCTCAGTATTCCATCATGGTCTGACAGTCGGAGGACTTCAGCAGGACACAGGGTACGGGCAAACCCAACAGAGGCAAGTACGAACTGCCTCGCATCGTCTCACAGGATGCAGGAGGGGGTCTCTTTTGGAGGCCTCATGGTGCCCCTCTTCTCTCCCAGCTTCTGCTGAGCAGCACCTCCAGCGACAGCACGAACCAGTGGTCAAGAGGGAACCTGAGCATGTAAGTGGGAGGATAGGAAGGGAGTGTGGTTGCTACGTCACAGCAAGGAGAACACTTTGAATCTCCTGTTTTAATCCCATCCAAATTCCGTATGGTTTCCGTAGACCCAAAATTGTGTTACTTTGTTTGCAGGTTTATGTGGTAAACCCTCTCCTGGCTCTTCTGTTCCACAGCCTTCCTGGCACAGACCCTTCCTCCACACAATACACTTGCTCAGTTTGAACATGAACTTTTCTATGGTGGGACACTAAATTGAAATATATATAAGGAATGTGCGGTCAGTTCCCTATGGTTTCTCTCGGTTGTTTTCATCTCTTCACTTCCCCACAGAGCATTCACAGCCATAAGGAGGAGGACTGGTACCCGCTGGGGCCAGTTCCCTGCAGGAGGAAGTCACCTCCTTTGCCCCTGCAGCCTTATCTGTGAGTAGGTGCTACTGTGGCCGTTGGCCAGGGCTGGTCGTGCCTGAGGTTGTGCACCCTCAGCCTTCAGCCCTGGCGTCTTTTGTTGGGCTTCAGCTTGGGAAAACCTGTGTCTTGAAATCACTCTTTTGTGCCCTTGTATCTGTAAACTCATTTTGACAGCTATTACTTTGGGTCTATTTAAAAACAACTTTTAAGAATGAAAAGCGATTCCCACAGTTCACCGTGAGGGTAGGATGCTAGTGCAGTTGCTGGCACTTCTGCCAGCGACTCTGGCCTTAGATCTCAGAGGGGAAGGCGGAAGTGGCCCGGCACTCAGTGAGGCCTCAAGGCACACAGCCAGATCTGGTGGGTCAAGAGCAGACATCAGTGTGGTACAGCCCAGAGTCACTGTGGGAACAGGCAGAGATGGCATGTGCTGAAGTGTCTGCTGGGCAGCATCCCCACCAGTGACAGCCCACTCCTCCAGGTCTCTTCTCTGTCACTTCCATGTGTCCCTCTGGTCACCCCTGCCCACACACATACCCGCTCTCAGAGCTTCCACCTGGTGGGATATGCAGCCTAAGTGCCCGTCTGTATGCCCTTTAGGGGAACTGGGAGTTGCAGGATGGAAAGTGTCCCTGGGAGATACTCTCAGGTAGACACCTCCTAAAGTGCAACCATGCTTCCTGCCTATTTCTTCTTGGAAGGCCCGGGGTGTCTGCTGTGTGACGTGGTGGAAGCCTGCAAGGTGATGTGTCCTCTGGATTCTCCCTTCTTGCCCACTGCCCAGTGACCTGATATATCTCCAGCAGAGGGTCTCAAACTGAATTTGCTCTGCACACTTAACTTACATCTCCGAGACTGATCTTGCCAAGTCTTGAGAGAGTCCCAGGGACCTGTTCCAAACTGTTGGATTCAGGGGTTGGGGCACAGTCACTATACTGGTGCTCTCGCTCAAGCATATGGGTTTCTATGTTAGACCCTGTCACCTGTGAGCTACCACTGCTGTTCAAATAGAATACCCTCTGGTGAAAAACTGATTTGGCATTGTTACAAAAGAACTTTTAATCAGGTTCTTGATGAATCCTTTGTTTGCACCCCTGCCCACCAGAATCTTTGTACCACTAGGGCAGTTCCACTAAGCCCTTGGGGGTGCAGTTGCCCCTCCCTGGGCTGTGTGTGGCAGTGGCCCTGAGTAGTAGAGATGTGGTGAACAGAGGTGGGCCGGACGGGCTCCCTTGAGGTGAGCTATGTTTACATGTCACAGTGTGCCAAAGTGACTTACTGTGGTTGCATTATTTTCTAGTCATCGGGACTATCCCACCCTCCCACCCTCTTTTTACGAGTAAAGATACTTTCCTAAGAGCCCTCTGAGCAAAGCGTGGTGAAGTTAGTTGTTTCTCTGTGGTGGTTTTTCTTATGTCTTCATAAAAGCTACAATGATGGTATGTTTTGCAAATTCAAAATATAGTTTGGTAATTTTTTTTCCAGTTGATTTTTAAAAAGAACTGCTGTACAGAGCTTGTACTTTGTCCATTTTATAGATGGAAACCATCCTTGAAAATTGTTTAACTTAAATAAAGAGAAGATACTTTATAGATAAATTCTGCCGGTGGCTGTTGTCATTCTTGAGCTTTACAGGATAAACTTGTTAGGGACTGTGGTTATGGTCTTTCTTTGCAGGGCCCTGAGCAATTATTATTTCTTATCACACTTTTTTTTTTTTATTTTTTGCTTTTTTTGGGTCACACCCGGCAATGCTCAGGGGTTTCTCCTGGCTCTGCACTCAGGAATTACTCCTGGCAGTGCTCGGGAGACCATATGGGATGCAGGGGATTGAACCCGGGCCGGCATGGGCCGCCACGCAAGGCAAATGCCCTACCCGCTGGGCTATCGCTCCAGCCCCACACTTCTAAATGCATTGACCCTGGGACAAAGAAACAGCTCGATGGACTGAGCCCCTACTTTGCATGCTGGTTGCCTGGGTTCAATTCTTGACACCATGTCGTCCCCTAGCACCACCTCAAGTGACCCCTGCAAGCACCAAACCAGGAGTAAGTAGCATTGCTGGGTGTAGTCCAGAAACAAAAAGTATTAAGCTTTTATTGCTGTGATCTTGTATCATTCTTATTTGCAATAATAATGTGTTGTTTGTGGAGTTTTATGTGTGCCTAGCAGTAAGCCACATTCTTACATTCTCCCTGTCTCCTCACAGTCACCTAAGCAAGAGTGTTCAAACCTTCATTCCCCAAATGATGGGGTCAACTGGCACTTAAGCCTCATTCTACTCAAGGTCACACTGCCCTTCTGTCTTTACTTGGAGTCACACCCTGGCACTCAGCCCATAGCCTGCATCCACAGAGTATAAGGAAAGGGCAGGAGGCAGATCTTCTGACCATTTGAAGGATTTCAACTCTATCACTTATTTACCAAATATCTAGGGATCTCCAGCTACAGCAGAGACTGGCTTCGCCTTTCATTCTAATAGGCCACCCCCATGATGCTTAGCCCAGTGCTGGAAGGAAGCATGTGATGTTGGGGATCGAACTTGGGACCTTCTGCACCTGCTAAGCTCATGCACTACCACTTCAACCTTCTCCCCAACACAGCTGAGGCGCTGCACGTTCATCTTTGCCCTTTGGGAGTACCTGCCTTTGAATAGCCCTACAGATAAGTTGAAGATACACCTGTTGACCAATTCTTGGTTTAACAGTTGGATACACGGTGGGAGATGGGTGGGTGGGAGCTGAAAACATTGAACTGTTGAAGGTTTGAAGCTTCTGGAGGCCATGTTTATGCATCCCCTTTTCCACTAATTTAGATAACTGAAAACTTGCTTCCCTGACAACTGAGAAATAAGAAACTTCTTCCTAGAATTTTGCAGCACCCATTAGTGCAGAGTTCTTTAGGAATCATGTATGTTCTTGCTTTGCAACGTGAAAAACAGATTTACTAGGCAAGTTTCTGCAAGAGGAGTTTTTTGCACTGGCTATCCTGAAGCACTGGGAAGAAATATGTTAAAGCCAAATACCAGACACCAGGTCCTGGGAGCTCAGGAAGGTGTTGACCCCAACCTGGGAGGGGAAGCTGTTCCATGAGCTGTTAACTGGAGCAGAGAGCTTCAGATTTGCAAAGAACTTTTTAGAATCAGATTACTTACCCAAATTAGCACTTTGATCTTACAGTATATCTCGTAATTTAAACATTTTAGAAACTAAAATCTCTTCTCATCGTTTCTTTGTCCAGGGAGTTACCTCAGAGAAAATCCCTTCCAGCTGTCCTTTCACATTCCTGAGACAGCCTCTGGAGGCTCCAAGGAAGTGATACATGTTTGACATGTGCTTAAGGGAGAAACCCACGGGCTACAGGAAAGACTAGTTGTGGTCCTCACCTGGGTCACAGCCACAGGAGCAGAATATACTCAGTAGTGAGAATAAAGGCTGGGTCTAAGAAGTGCCAGAAGATAGTACAGGGTAAGGCAAAGCGTGTGCTCAGCACATTGGGTTGTCTGACCCCTTTCCAAGGATTTTTGACATTGGGAGCAAGTTGCTTTTTTTCTGATTGATTCTGCCCCTCCTCACTTCACCCCCAAAGTACATGAAGACCCTCAGTGAAAACGAGGCAAGTTTTTTTCTGTGTGTGTGTCCCTCCGAGGATTCTAGAGAAGTAGTAGTCTAGTCTGTATCATAGCTGCAGGATAACCCCCTCTAGGGTAATGCTTAGCCCATCATTCTTGGCATGGCATCAGCCTCTGTTTTCACTTGGTTTTTACTAACTCTCAAAGGAATTATTATATGAATAAGTTTGAGAATTGGGAAAATGGAGTTCAAGGGACTCTACCTATTCTCTTGACCCTTCAAGTTCTTACTAAGTCCCTTGTAAGCCTTGCTAAGCTCCTTCTGTTCATCTGTTGAAAAGATGAGAGTGGGAGTTGAATGAGATCATTCATAGCATAACTAGGAAGACTTCTGGACTTCTGGCTAAGTGTAGGCACTCAGTGTTAGCCCTCATCTCACAAGGACTCTGCAGGTGACAATGTGGTGCTGAAGACTGGTTGTGCACTTATGTGCACAATTAGACACTGTGGAGACCTGATTGGGTAGAAGGTAGGGCTGAGGTGTGCAGTGACTGGTGCTCACAAGGGCTAGATTTGTATAAGGGTGTTATGGCAGATTGGCAGAGGGCTAGCTTAATCAACTGACAGTAATGGTTTTTTTTTCCACAGTTCTGAAAGCTTTAAGTACGAGATGAAGATGTTGGTTTCTTCTAAGCTTTTTTGGCGCATCTTCTCCCTGAGCCTCTGTGTCTGTATCCTACTCTGCTCTGCTAAGAGGGACCTCAGTCAGACTGTAGTAATGAAACCGGATACTTTCATTACTACATTAATTATTGTATATGTTCAAAATATTATAATGGCTCACTACTTGGAAATAGCTATTAGAAATGAGGCCTTGGAGAACAGGGACTCGGAGGACCTGTTAAGGGTTGGAATCACAGGTGAGGGGACAGAAATTAGGGAAGATAGAAAAGGGACCAGACTGCCAGTGATAGTTGGAAATGGTAATGCTAAACTACAACTGAATATTGAAAACAGTTAAAGGGAGATGACATGGCAACTCCTCAATATATGTATTGCAAACCGCTATGCACAAAAGAGAAAAGAAAAGTGCCTGCCATAGAGGCGGGCGGAGTAGGGGGAAAGAAATGGGATGTTGGTTTGGGGAAATGTGCGTTGGTGGAGGAATGGGTGCTGGAACACTGTATGACTGAAACCCAATCATGAACAGCTTTGTTACTGTCTATCTCATGGTGATATAAAAAATGAGGCCTTGGGCCAGAGTGATGTACATCACATTGAGCACTTTACCTTGCATGCATCTGACCGGGTTTGATCCTCACACTTCCTATAGTGCCCCAAGCCAAGCCAGGCAAGATCTGACCACAGAGCGATCTGTAGTACCACCAGGTGTGCCACTGTCCCCACAAACAAAACAAATTAGGCTGGTGTAAAAAAGCATACCTTGTAAAATATATTTTTATAGCTTTGGCTTATATCCCTTTGTAGTCATCATCTGTGCAATGTACTGAAAACCTTTTTTCTGTACTGAAACCCTCAGAAGAGGCCCATGTGGCCAATGGGTGCCACAGCAGTGGTGGGAGATGAGTGAAGGTCCAGGCCTACTTACTGCCCCTCACCTAGGACAAGAACCGCTCTGTTGACTGAAGTTCCCACAGATCTTTGAGCTCAGAGTGGAGCTCAAGATTACCCGACCAGTAGATGTCTGCCCTCCAACTAACAGACCCAGAGCCCCAAAGCTCCTGGTTCTGAGCATTGGGACCTGAGAAATATGTGAGAGGGTGGGGTGCTTACTGGGTAGAAAGTCTTCCCAGTGGAGAGGAAGGAGTGCAAGAATCCATGTGGACTCTTGGTGATTGAGCTCATTGGATCTTCACTGTCACCTTACCTTTTTTTTTTTTTGAGTCATACCTGGCAATGTTCAGGGGTTACTCCTGGCTCTGCACTCAGGAGTTACTCCTGGCAGTGTTCAGGGGACGATATGGGATGCCAGGGAATCAAACCCAGGTCAGCTGCTTGCAAGGCAAATGCCCTACCCACTGAACTATAGCTCCGGCGCCCACCTTACCATTTTAGTATGTGTTTTGTATTAGAGCATCCCCAGCAATACTTGGGAGCCCAGTGACCACTACCAACAACAAATAATGTGGACAGTGTGATTCTACTTGAGCCTGGTGTTGCTAAATTTAATCAGGGCCACACTCAGCAGTATTAAATGAGTATATGGCACTGGAGATCAAACTTAGGGCCTCACTCCACCTGTTTAAGCTATCTTGCAGGTCCCCGCTTCTAAATTTTCAACAGATGAACAGTGGGGGCTTAGAAAGATTAGGGATAATTGGGAAATCAGGTTTATGGTTAAGTGGTCAGCTGAACGGTGCTTCAAAACCAATACTCAGATTTCAGATCTTTTTGTAGTCTATAATTCCCAAACCTGTGAATATTACAGTTCCTGTGAGAGTTAAAATAATAATAATAATAATAATAATGATGATAATAATAACAATAATATCATGCACATAGCAAGCCGAGACAGATGGGCTCGGCTTTGCCTGGCTGCAGAGCAGCTGAGGGAATGTCCGTGCAGCCTGCTGTGACTTAGAGCAGCTGTTTCACCTCCACCCTGTCGGAGTCACCAGAGACTTCAGGAAATAGGTTCCTGGGCCACACCCCAGTTAAGTAAGTGAGGACAGGATCTGAGAATGTATACTTACAAAATTGCAAATCATGCTGATCATTAAACGAACAAAGTGCTTGATTCAAGCTAGGGCTGATTTTTCAGAACATAGACCACTGGAAGTTCCCTGGGATTCATTTGGTAATATTACTACAGAGTCACATTTGAGAAGAATTGAGTGTGGCATTGAACTCTAGGGTTCTGTCTTGCCGGGTGACAGCTGCACTTTGAACTCTGGGATATGTGTTTTGACACACTGATATTTTCTTCTATATGTAATGGGTTATGAGATGAACAAAGAGAAGTGGAGCAGTGAGATTCTTCCCTTTCCCCTTTCCTGCTTCATCAGAAAACTATTTTCCCATCTGCTGTTTTTTTTTAACATTTTATTATACCACCTTGAGATATACAATTACAACGTTGTTCACGCTTGGGGGTTTCGGTCACAAAGTGTTCCAGCACCCCGCCCTCCACCAGTGCCCCTCAACCACCACCCATGTCCCCAATTCCCTCCCCCCCCACATCCTGCCTAAATGGCAGGTTCTTTATCTCCTCTCTCTCCTCCTCTCTCTCTCCTCCTTCTCCCACACATTGTGGGTTGCACTCACGCATACACTTAGAAGCCATCGTTTGCATTTTTTGTCTGTATTTAATGCTCAGTTCTATGTTGGTATCAGACCTTTAGACATTTATTCACACATGTTCCCTTCCCTATCTAACCAAACCTCTGACTCCCACACGCTTGTGGTAATTTCCACTTTCGGTAAGATCACCTGGTATATTTATGTCATGCAAATAAATGCAGTCATTCTATGTCTCTCTCTTTCCTTCTGACTAATTTCACTCAACATGATTCTCTCCATGTCCATCCATTTATAGGAAAATTTCATAACTTCATTTTTTCTGACAGCTGCATAGTATTCCATTGTGTAGATGTACCACAGTTTCTTTATCCAGTCATCAGTTCTCGGGCATACTGGTTGTTTCCAGGTTCTGGCTATTGTGAATAGTGCTGCTATGAAAATAAAAGTGTGGATTGTGTTTCTGCTGTGTGTTTTTGGCTTTCCAGGGTATATTCCCAGGAGTGGTATGGCTGGGTCAAAAGGGAGCTCAATTTCTAGTCTTTGGAGGAATGTCCATATTGTTTTCCAGAAAGGTTGTACAAGTCGACATTCCCACCAACAGTGTATGAGAGTCCCCTTTTCCCCGCATCCACGCCAGCACTTGTTGCTTTTACCCTTTTGGATATGGGCCATTCTCTGTGGCCATCTGCTGTTTGAAGGGATTAAATATCATGGCTCTGCACTCTTTGATTTTATTTGGCTTCCTTGAGTTCAGAGGCCTTTGAGTACAGAATTTATCTTGTAAATCCAAATTTTATTAAATGAATACACATTCCATCAAGCATTCAGATGTGGACATTGAAAACTTCAGAAGTGAAAGATCAAGCTCTTGACTGAGAAATTACCAGGGAAAACAGTTCTGAGTAGTCCCTGAGTTCCAGCCTGAAAACCCTGAACTGGGGTAAGAGCTATATGTAAGACACATGAACACATATCTCTGACTAGCTTTGCTGTTTTTCACCAGAATCAGAGATTTAATAAATGTAATAAATGTATAATGAAGGCCCAGCTCCTACTCCTTACCTGAAGAGAAAGGAAATAGATAAGAAACGTGTTTAAGAAAACGCCTTAAGCACTGGAGAGGTGCCTTGACAGAATGAATGCATGCCAGAAGTCTTGAATCCACCTTTTTTGCCTTGCTTGCTTCCCAAGCACTAGTAAATTGATTCTTGAGCACCAAGCTGGGAGTAGCCCTTGAGCACATGGGACTGTGGACTCTGATCTACTTCTTATTGCAATGGAGGCTAGGCCTTTAGTACTGTGCCCTTCAAGAGCCTGGTGGAGATGTGGAGAGGAGGTGTGTCCTAAGTCTCTGTCCTGTTAGGTGAGCAGATCCCTCCCTATAAGAAATGGGGTCTTGGCCGGAGTGATAACAAATCGGGTAGGGCATTTTCCTTGCATGTGACCGACAAGGGTTTGATCACTGACACCCCAGATGGTCCCCCCGAGCAGCACCAGGAGTAATTCCTGAGCGAAGTGCCAGGAGAACCCCTAAGCATTACCGGGTGTGACCCAAAAAGGAAAAAAATGGGGTCAGTGCTCCCTGAAGGGATTTGTGGCATACAGTTTCTAGAAGTTCCTGTAAAAAAGTCTTTGCATGATGGTTTTGAGGGAAAATTCAGGCAGGCAGCTTAATCTAAAATCCCTGATCTAAATATAATTGGCAGTGCTACTCTTCTGTCAGGCACAACTCAGCCATCACCAAATATGGTGCTTTTGCTGTAATAGCCTTTTACTTTAGCCAAGTTGCTCCAAGAGGAAGAAAATGCAACTGAGGGGGCATCCTCTGGTCAGATCTCCACAGTAGTGGCAGGGTGGGCTCTCATATGTAACTCCGAGGCAATGCCATGAAAGCAACGCAGAACCCAGTTCACAACATGGCTTGCACCAGTACCTGGGACCCCAGTCAGCTGTTCTGCAGAATAGTTAGGTGGTGGAATCGAGAGATTTATTTGAATGGCCTCTTTCTCCAAGTGATGGCCTCCTATCACCTCACTTGCCTTGCCTTGCAATCAGTTGTCACTTAATGGCTTCTTTTTAATGCATAAATTTTTAGGGCCTCCCATTCTGACTCCCTCGCTTGCAGTAATTTCCACTTTTGGTAAGACCACCTGATATATTTATGTCATGCAAATAAATGCAATCATTCTATGTCTCTATCTTTCCTTGTGACTAATTTCACTCAAAATGATCCTTTCCATGTCCATCCATTTATAGGCAAATTTCATAACTTCATTTTTCCTAACAGCTGCATAGTATTCCATTGTGTAGATGTACCACAGTTTTTTTATCCAGTCATCAGTTCTTGAGCATACTGGTTGTGTCTAGGTTCTGGCTATTGTGAATAGTGCTGCTATGAAAATAAAAGTGTGGATTGTGTTTCTGAGTGTTTTTGGCTTCCCAGGGTATATTCCCAGGAGTGGTATGGCTGGGTCAAAATGGGAGCTCAATTTCTAGTCTTTGAAGGAATGTCCATATAGTTTTCCAGAAAGGTTGTACAAGTCGACATTCCCACCAACAATGTATGAGAGTCCCTTTTCCCCACATCCACACCAGCCCTTGTTGCTTTTACCCTTTTGAATATGGGCCAGTCTCTGTGGTGTTAGGTGATATCTCATTGTTGTTTTGATTTGCATCTCTCTGATGATTAGTTTTTGATGAGCATTTTTTTCATATGCCTTTTGGCCATTCAAATTTCTTCCTTGTCAAAGTTTCTGTTCATCTCTTCTCCCCATTTTTTTATGTGTTTGGCTGTTTTCTTGTATAGCTGTACCAGGGTCACCGCTTCTTTTGAGGTGCAGAAGATTTTCAGTTTCATATCCTATTTGTTTATCTTTGTTTCCATTTGCTTTATCAGTGGTAAAGATATACAAGATACTGTTAGAACTTTACAAGAAAAAATCCAACTCCATTAAAAATGGGGGAGAAGAAATGAACATAAACCTCCTCAAAGAAGAAACTTGAATGGCCAAAAAAGCATATGAAAAAGTGCTCCTCGTCAGTAATCACCAGGGAGATGCAAATCAAAACAAGAATGAGATATCATCTCACACCACAGAGACTGGCACCCATCCAAAAGAGCAAGAACAAACAGTGCTGGTGTTGATGTGGGGAGAAAGGAACTGTGTTTACTGTTGGTGTGGAATGCCAACTGGTCCAGTCCTTCTGGAAAACAATATGGACATTCCTCCAAAAACTTGATATTGAGCTCCCATTTGACCAAGCAATACCACTCCTGGGAATATACCCTGGGGACCAAAAAGACACAACAGAAACACCACTTGCACTTCTATGTTCATAGAAGCATTATTCACAATAGCCAGACTCTGGAAACAACTTGAGTGCCTGAGAACAGAGACTGAATAAAAACTGGTACATCTACACAATGGAATACTGTGCAGCTGGCAGTAAAAACAAAGTCATGAAATTTGCCTACAAATGGATGGACATGGAGATTATTATGCTTAGTGAAATTAGTCAGAAGGAACAACTTAGCCATAGAATGACTGAATTAATTTGTGGGATATAAATACATAGCAAATGTTCTAACTGTTGAAAATGGTAACACCAGATTAGAACTGAGCATTGAATGTAGGTAGAGGGATAAACATGACCCCTAAATGTATGCTTGGCAAGCCACATTGTGTAATGAAGGGGAGAGAGAGAAAGAAGGAGGAGGAGGAAGAAGAAAGAAGGGAAAAAGTGCTATAGACAGTCTTGGGGAGGGGAGAGGGAACCTGGGGACATTGGCAGTGGGAAATGTGCACCGGTGGAGGGATGGGTACCCCAGAAGGATCCATCCCTGAACTACCACATACCATGGGAAACAACACAGATCCCCATCTTGAAGAGCAGATGAAGAAAACAACCGTGAAGACTCATAAAAGAATACACACATACATGTTCTCTCTGACAAAGAATTCAGAGAAGAAATGGTGAGGATTTTTAATGAGATCAATGACAAAGTAGTACGGATGTCCAATAAGATACAGGAGGACATAAGTGAAGCAGTGGAAAGGGCAGGCAATAAATTAAGGGAGGGAATGAGAGCAGAAATGAGAACACTACAAAAAAATCAATAAAAAGTAGATGAAATGAAAAAAAATGCAATAGGGGCTCTCAGCAGGATGACAGCAGCGGAAGGAAGAATCAGTAAGAATGAGGGATGAGCTACAGAAAGCACTCGGGAAATCCAACATATAAAAAAAAATGGATCAGCACCAGGGTAGAGAACATGAGGATGAATCCAGGAGGAATATAAGAATCATCAGAGTCCTAGAGGGACAGGAAGGCAACCCCAAGAAAATAGGTACAGCCAAAAAAAAATCCTAGCAGAAAAGTTCCCAGAGTTAAAGGATGCAGGCATCCAGATCCAAGAAGCCTGAAAGATACAAGCAAAAAGAGACTCCAATAAAAGACTCCAAGACATATCCTAGTCAGAATAATGGATGCCATAGAGACACAATTCTTCAACCAGCAAGATCAAAAAGGAAATTTTATTAAAAAAAAAAAAAGGAGCATCCATTCAACTTTCATAGACCTATCAGAAGAGACCCACCAAGCTCAAAGGCAGTGGTGGGATATAGTGAAAAAAACGAAATGAAGGCCTCACCAAGAATTCTTTACCTGGCTAGACTCTCATTCAGATTTGAAGGAGAGATACACAGATTTGTGGATAAACAGCAACTCAAAAACTTCATAGAATGAAAACCAACCTTAAAAAGACGGGCTTAAAGAGCTACTCTAAGACAAAATCCAAAAGAACAACAAACATACAGAAAGATGGCAAAAAAAAAAATCCCATGACAATAATCTCTCTCAATCTCAATGGTCTAAATGTACCAGTTAAGAGACAAAGTGGCAAATGGATCAGAAAATTGAACTGAATAGTCTGTTGCCTTCAAGAATGCATCTAAGCAATCAAAGTAAAGACAGGCTCAAAGTTAAAAAAAAAAAAAAATCCTTCACTCAACCCCGCCAAAAAGGCTGGGGTGGCCATATTAGTATCCGATGACATAGACTTCCAGGCTGAAAAAGGTCAGACGGGGACAGTGAAGGTCACTTCTTAATAATCAAGGGATACATATACCAGGAAGAAATTACTCCTAAACATTTATGTACCCAATGAGGGGCCGGAAAAATATCTAAAACAACTGTTAATAGACTTCAAAGAAGACAATGACAGCAATGTGAATATAGTTGGAGACTTCAACACCGTTCTATCAACTCTTGATTGATCAATAAGACTGAAACTCTCA
Organism: Cryptotis parvus; assembly: GCA_021461705.1. NCBI lineage: Eukaryota > Metazoa > Chordata > Mammalia > Eulipotyphla > Soricidae > Cryptotis > Cryptotis parvus. The sequence continues at coordinate 39,703 of JAJIBD010001637.1, forward strand.
AGAAAATACTGGCCCTGAAGGAAGAAATAAAAAAAAGAAGGCGAGTAGATATATTCAGGGCATTTCATCCCCCCAAAAAGCCAAATGAACATTTTTCTCCATCTCATATGAAACATAGTGTAAGATCACATGCTGAGCTGCAAAACATATCTCCATAAAATCAACAAGATAGAAATTGTGTCAACTTTTTTTTCAGAACATGCTGCACTGAAAATAGAAGTTAATCGCACATTAAAACATAGTCATACCAAACACCTGGAAATTAAACAGCTCACTGCTGATCATCCAGCAGGTCATAAAAAGAAATCAAAGAGTAAATTCAAAAAATTCCTGGAAACAAATGAGACTGAAGACACGAACTACCAGAACTTGTGGGATGCAGCTAAAACAATGTTAAGAAGAAAATTCATAGCTTTGCAGCATTCATCAGAAAAGAAAGGCCATCATAAACAGTCTGGCTTCACAGCTTAAGATCTTAGAAAGTGACCAGCAAAAGGAGCCCAACCCAGGCAGAAAGAATAAAGCTTACGGAGAAGTTCCCGAATTAAAGACTGCTTGTTCCCAGATTCAGGAGGTCTGAAGGTTACCGGGTAAAAGAAATCCAATAAGAATATCCCAAGACACATCCTAATTAGAATGATACCTTGTCTTTATCCCTTCCCAGGCACTGTGAGACCCCAGAATGCACACCCATTGCCCAGTTGCTTTTCTGCACTTACCCAGGGAACGGAGCCAGCAGGTGGGTGACAGGGCGGCAACCCCATCACCTGCTCCTTGGGATCCAGGCTGAATTGGGGAGGGGGTGTTGGCTAGCATGTCCACTTCCTATCCTAGTTGCTCTCAGGCCAGAAGGGCCATCCATAGTAAGCCACTCTCCAAGTTGGAGGCTCCTCTGGTGGGCTGACATGGGCTGGGCGGCCAGTTTTGCTGCTAAGAAAAGGCTGTTTCTTAGAGCAAAATACCCCAACTTCAACCATCCCTGCTGCAAAAGGAAAGAGGTATGCCTGTGTGCACATACTTCTTCTCGAGCCCTCTGTCTCCACAGCTGGCTCCAGGTCTCACCTGACTCTAGCCAGGTCGCAGGATTCCCACAAGAGGGGTGACCAGGGTGGGATGGAAGGAGAGCGGCTCCCGGCATTGGAAGGAGCAGAGTGGACAGCAAGATCCCTTCCCACTACTCCATCCTGTGACTCCTACTTGCTCCCCTCCAAGGATATGAATAGATATACAGGAGCCTCAGTAGTTGGGAGTTTCCTGCCTGTGTGGGTAGGATTAGGGTCAGCTACCAAGCAGTGAGAGTCATGGGCTCCTCTAGGGGCTCATAAAGCCCTGCTCTGAGCTGACTGAATGTGCTCCTCCACAGCTTAAACTATGGAAATGTGCTCTTCCATAACCTGTTCTATGGGAATAAGCTCCTCCATAGCCTGATCTATGGAAATGTGCTCCACCATAGCCTGATCAATGGAAATATGCTCCTCCATAGCTTGATCCATGAATGACAATGAAAAGTGCTCATCCATCTTTCCAACTTCAAACTGTTATACAAAATGACAGTAATTAAAACAGCATGGCATTAGAATAGAAACAGATCTGTGGACTTCTGAAGTAGAGTTGAATATCCTGACACACATCCTCAAATATTATAATTTAATCTTTAATCTTTATAAAGAAGATTAATCTTTAATGTCAAGGAGCAAAAAATACGAAGTGTAGCAAGGAAGGCCTCTTGACAAGTGGTGCTGAGTAAACTGGGCAGCTATGTGTAAAAAATATGAACGGAAACCTCTGTCTAATACCATGAACAAAAGTCAAATCAGGCTCTCCCCACCAGGTGCGTTCCCGTGGCGGGCAGCCCCCAAGCTACTCCTCTCCAGGATAAAGGGCTGGTGCTTTGAGAAGGGGACCAAGCCACACCCAGCTTCCTCAGAAGTCCACTGCAGTACCCCCACCCCGACCCCTGACTCTGGAACCACCCACCAACACCCCCCAAAAATTCAAAACCGCGGATGCACTAGCATCCGCGCAAAAGTATTTTATACCTACCTGTGATACCACTGAGCATTTGCCCCTACACTCTTTGCTATACATTCCTAGCTGCAAAGTAATTCAGGCACCTACTAACTATATTGACTAGTAACCTAGAACACACATTTTCAACCTACGATAGTCATTATGGTAAAGCAACGCAGAAATCCTTCAAGCTCTACAATTGAAGTCACTAATACAGATGAGTCAAGCAGTAACGATGAGCTATATAACCTCTCTGAAAAGGAATTTCGGAAGGAACTGTTAAAGATACACAAGGAACTCAAAGAAACAATGGAATACAAAGTCAATAAAATACAAGAGGACATGAGCAGAATTGAGTAAATTTCAGAACAAAGTACAAGCAGAAATGACAGATATTAAAAATGAGGTAAGTAAACTGAAAAACACAGGGGAAGGCCTCCAAAGCAGAGTGACAGCTACTGAAGAAAGAATTAGTGATCTCGAAGACGAGGTTCAGAGATTCTGTAGACAACACTAGAAGATGGAAAAAAGACTCACAATCAACAAACAGACTACCAGAGAAAATCAGGATGAAGCCAAAAGGAACAACATACGCATCATTGGGGTCCCAGAAAGGCAAGAAGAAAACCCTGATGAAGAAGAAACTGTCAAAGCCATCATCGCTGAGAAGTTCCCTGAACTGAAGAAAGCATGTTCCCAGATACAGGAGGCCCGGAGGATACCAGCTAAAAGAAACCCCAATAAGAATACTCAAAGACGTATTCTTATTAAAATGACAAAAACAATAGATAGAGATAGAATACTGAAAGCAGCAAGATCAAAGAAGGAAATCACATACAAAGGAGCATCCCTGAGATTTATAGCAGACTTCTCAGATTAAATACTCCAAGCCAGAAAACAATGGTGCGATATTGTGAAAAGGCTCAATGAACTGCAGGTCTCACCAAGAATTCTTTACCCAGGGGCCGGAGCGATAGTCCAGCGGGTAGGGTGTTTGTTTGCCACGTGGCCGGCCTATGCCCGGCCGGGTTCGATCCCCGGCATCCCATATGGTCCCCGAGTACCGCCAGGAGTAATTCCTGAGCGCAGAGCCAGGAGTAACCCCTGAACATTGCTGGGTGTGACCCAAAAAGCAAAAAAAAAAAAAATTCTTTACCCAGCTAGACTTACTTTCAGATGTGAAGGAAAGATACACAACTTCATGCATAAACAACAACTCAGGAAATTCATAGACTCAAAACCAACTTTAAAAGAAGGATTGAAGGGTCTATTGTAAAATAAGACAACCCAAAACCACAACAAGTTTAAACAGAAAGATGGCACAAAATCCAATGACAATAATCTCTCTCAATGTCAACAGTCTAAATGCACCAATTAAGAGAAACAGGGTAGCAAAATGGATTAAAAAACTGAATCCAACATTCTGCTGCCTACGAGAAACACATCTGAATAACCAGAGCAAACACAGACTCAAAGTCAAAGGCTGGAAGACCATTCTCCATGCAAACAACCCCTCCAAAAAGGCGGATGTGGCCATACTTGTATCTGACAATATAGACTTCCAGGCTGAAAAAGGTTAAAAGGGACAATGAAGGCCATTTCTTAGTAATTAAGGGGTATGTATACCAGGAAGAAATCACACTACTAAACATATATGCACCAAACGAGGGGCCAGCAAAATACTTAAAACGACTATTAATAGACCTCAAAGAAGACATTAACAGTAGCACAATAATAGTCGGAGACTTCAACACTGCATTATCGGCTATGGATAGATCGACGGGATTCAAACTCACCAGGGATATACTGAACCTGAAGGAAGAAATGGAAGAAAGAGAGCTGGTTGATATATACAGGGCTTTTCACCCCAAAAAAGCTGAAAACACATTTTTTTCAGTGCACATGGAACATAATCCAAGATAGACCATATACTGAGCCACAAAGCATACCTCAACAAAATAAAAAAGATTGAAATTGTGTCAGCTATCTTTTCAGATCACGATGCACTGAAAATAGTAGTTAACCATACACAGAAGCAGGGAACCAAACCAAACACCTGGAAACTAAACAGTTCACTGCCGAACAACAAATGGGTCATAAAAGAAATTAAACAAGAAATCCAAAGATTCCTAGAAACAAATGACAATGAAGATACCGACTATCAGAACTTATGGGACACAGCAAAAGCTGTGTTAAGAGGAAAGTTCATAGCTCTGCAAGCATTCATAAGGAAAGAAGAAAGGACCCACATAAATAACCTGACCTCAAAGCGGAAAATATTAGAAAAAGACCAACAAAAGAAGCCCAACCCAGGCAGAAGGAAGGAAAAAATAAAACTTAGGGAGGAAATCAACGAGCTGGAAACCAAAAAAAAAAAAAATCCGAAAGATTAATGAAACCAAGAGCTGGTTCTTTGAAAAATTAAACAAGATCGACAAGCCACTGGCAAGACTTGTAAGGACAGGGAAAGACAGAACCCAAATAAACAGAATCAGAAATGAAAATGGTGACATCACAACAGAAAAAACAGAAGTCCAAAAGATCATCAGAGATTACTTGAGAACCTGTATGCCACAAAACATGAGAACCTAGAAGAAATGGATAAATTCTTGAAGTCCTAAAACTTCCCATGATTGAAACAAGAAGACCTCCAATACCTAAATAAGCCTATTACCATTGAGGAAATCGAAACAGTAATTAAAAGTCTGCCCAAACACCAAAGCCCAGGTCCAGATGGGTTCACTAGCGAATTCTACCAAACCTTTAAGGAGAACCTACTGCCTGTCCTGTTCAAGCTCTTCCAGGAAATAGAAGAAACAGAAACACTCCCAAACAACTTCTACGAGGCACATATCACCCTGATACCCAAAGCAGGGAGAGACAACACAAAGAAGGAAAATTACAGACCAATCTCCTTGATAAACACAGATGCTAAGATCTTCAACAAAACACTAGCAAACTGAATCCAAAGACTCATCAAAAAATCATACATCATGAAAGTAGGATTCATCCCGGGCATGCAAGGATGGTTCAACATTCGCAAATCAATCAACATAATACATCATATCAATAAGAGAAAAAATAAAAACCATATGGTCCTATCGATAGATGCAGAAAAAGCATTTGACAAGATCCAGCACCCATTCATGATTAAAACCCTCCAGAAAATGGGAATTGAAGGAAGCTTCCTCAGGATAGTTACACCCATCTACCAAAAGCCCACAGCAAGCATCATTCTCAATGGGGAAAAAGTGAAAGCCTTCCACTTAAGATCAGGGACACGACAAGGTTGCCCTCTCTCACCTCTTTTATTCAATATAGTACTGGAAGTACTCGCCATAGCAATCAGAGAAGAAAAGGACATTAAGGGCACCCAGATAGGCAAGGAAGAAATCAAGCTATCATTATTTGCAGATGACATGATATTATACTTAGAGAACCCTAAACTCTCGACCCAAAAACTCTTAGAAACAATAGATATGTATGGTAGAGTGGCAGGGTACAAAATCAATACCCAAAAGTCGGTGGCTTTCCTATACACAAATAATGAAAGAGAAGAAAGGGATATTAAGAAATCGGAGTCCATTCACAATTGTGCCACAGGAAATCAAATACTTAGGAATCAGCTTAACCAAGTGTGTAAAGGACCTATACAAAGAGAACTACAAGACACTGCTTCAAGCAATAAAAGAGGACACGAGGAAATGGAAACATATACCCTGTTCATGGATGGGGAGAATTAACATTGTCAAGATGGTAATACTCCCTAGAGCTTTGTACAGATTCAATGCGGTTCCTATAAGTATACCCATGACATTCTTTAAAGAAATTGACCAAACACTCCTGAAATTCGTATGGAATAATAAACCCCCACTGATAGGTAAAAGCAATCCTTGGGAAAAAGAAGATGGGAGGCATCACCTTTCCCAACCTCAAACTGTACTACAAAGCAGCAGTAATTAAAATAGCATGGTATTGGAATAAAAACAGACCTATGGACCTATGGAATAGAGTTGAGTATCCTGACACCCACCCTCAAAGACATGATCAGTTAATCTTTGATTAACTGATCAAAGATTCTCAGTTAATCTTTGATTAGCTGAGCAAAGAGTCCAAACTGGAGTAAGGAAAGCCTCTTCAACAAGTGGTGCTGGGAAAACTGGACAGCTACATGAATGAATGAAAAAAAAGAACTTTTGGACCTGTGTCTAACAACCTGCACAAAATTCAGATCAAAATGGATTAAAAATCTCAATATCAGACCTGAATCCATAAAAGTACGTTGAAGAAAATATAGGAAAAATCCCTCCACGACATTGAAGCTAAAGACATCTTCAAAAGTGAAACACCGTTAACAAAACAACTAGAAGAAAATATAAACATATGGGACTACATGAAACTAAAGAGCTTATGTACCTCGAAAGAAACAGTGACCAAGATAGAAAGACAGTCCACAGAATGGGAAAGAACATTCACCCAATACCTATCTGATAAGGGGTTAATATCCAGATATATCAGGCATTGGTGAAGCTATATAAGAAGAAAACAGCCAACCCCATTAGAAAATGGGGAGAAGAGATGAACAGAAACTTTGACAAGGAAGAAATTCGAATGGCCAAAAGGCATATGAAAAAATGCTCATCATCACTAATCAGAGAGATGCAAATCAAAACAACAATGAGATATCACCTCACACCACAGAGACTGGCCCATATCCAAAAGGGTAAAAGCAACAAGTGCTGGCGTGGATGCGGGGAAAAGGGGACTCTCATACATTGTTGGTGGGAATGTCGACTTGTACAACCTTTCTGGAAAACAATATGGACATTCCTCCAAAGACTAGAAATTGAGCTCCCATTTGACCCAGCCATACCACTCCTGGGAATATACCCTAGAAAGCCAAAAATACACAGCAGAGACACAATCCACACTTTTATTTTCATAGCAGCACTATTCACAATAGCCAGAACCTGGAAACAACCAGTATGCCCAAGAACTGATGACTGGATAAAGAAACTGTGGTACATCTACACAATGGAATACTATGCAGCTGTTAGGAGAAATGAAGTTATGAAATTTGCCTATAAATGGATGGACATGGAAAGGATCAGGTTGAGTGAAATTAGTCACAAGGAAACAGAGAGACATAGAATGACTGCATTTATTTGCATGACATAAATATATCAGGTGATCTTACCAAAAGTGGAAATTACCACAAACGTGTGGGGGTCAGAGGTTAGGTAAGACAGAGAAGGAACATGTGTGAATAAATGTCAAAAGGGCTGATACCAACATAGAACTGAGTATTAAATACAGGCAAAAAAATTCACGTGATGGATTCTAGGTGTATGTAGTGCAACCCACAATGTGCAAGAGAAGGGGAAAGAGAGAGACAGAGAGAGAAAAGAGATAAAAAAAAACCTGCCATTTGGGCAGACTATGGGAGGGAGAGGGAATTGGGGACATTGGTGGTGGGAAATGGGCACTTTGAGGGCGGGGTGCTGGAACACTATGTGACCGAATCCTCCAAACATGAACAACGTTGTAATTGTATATCTCACTATGGTATAATAAAATGTTTAATTAAAGAAAAGTCAAATCAAAAAATATCAGACCTGAATCCATAAAACACATCAAAGAAAACTCAGGAAAAATCCTCCACGACCATTGAAACTAAAGGCATAATCAAAGATACAATGCCATTAACAAAGCAAGTGGAATCAAAGATAAACATATGGTATCACATGAAACTAAAGAGTCTCTGTGCCTCAAAAGAAACCACGAGCAAGATTCAAAAACAGTCCACCAAGTGGGAAAGAATATTCACCCAAAACCCATCTGATATGGAGTTTAATATCCAAGATCTATAAAGCACTGGTAGAACTTTGCAAGAAGAAAACAGATAATATAAAAATGGGGAGAACAAATTAACAGAAACTACCTCAAAAAAGTAATTTGAATGGTCAACAGGCATATAAAAATGGAAATGTGCTCCTTCATAGTTTGATTCATGAATCAAGATTCTTCATCATTAGTCATCAGGGAGACACCAATCAAAATAACAATGAGATATCATCTCACTCCACGGAGACTGGCACACATCCAAAAGAGCAAGAACAATCAGTGCTGGAATAGATGTGGGAAGAAATAGACTCTCATACATTGTTGGTGGGAATGCTGATTGGTCCAGACATTTTGAAAAACAATATGGACATTCCTCCAAAAACTAGAAATTGAGCTCCAATTTGACTCATCAATAACACTCCTGAGGGCCCCAAAATACACAGCAGAAACACCATCTGCACTTCTATGTTCATAGCAGTACTATTCACGATAGCCAGAATATAAAAACAACTTGAGTGCCCAAGGACAGACAACTGTACAAAGAAACTGTAGTACATCTAAACAATCGAATACTATGCAGTTGTTAGAAAAAAAATGAAGTTATGAAATTTGCCTATAAATGGATGGATATGAGTATCATGCTGAGTGAAATTAGTCAGAAGGAAAAGGACAGATATAGAGTGACTTTAGTCATTTGAGGGATATAAAAATATACTAATATCCAAGGCCAGGCAAAACATTGACCAGGAGGACTTGTTAGTGGTTGGAATCTATCACAAGTATGTGGGAGTCAGAGGTTAGGTAAGATAGAGAAGGGAGTAGTGTGCTAATAATTGTTGGAAATGGTAATGCCAGACTAGAACTGAGCATTGAATATAGGCAAAGGGATATACATGATAGCCCCTAAATGTGTGTATTGCAAACCACAATTTGTAAGAGAAGGGAGAAGAGAAGGAGAAGATGGAGATGAAGAAGAAGAGGAGGAGGAGGAAGGAGGAGGAGAAGGGAGGAGGAGAAGAAAGAAGTAGAAGAAAGAAGAAAGAAGAGGAGGAGGAAGAGAAGAAGAGGAGGAGAAGAGGAGAAGGACAAGAAATAGGAGAAGGAAGAAGAAAAGGAGGAGGAGGAGAAGAAAAAGAAAAGGAGAAGGAGGAAGAGGAGGAGGGAAAGTGCCTGCCATAGAGTCATGGGGGAGGGGAGAGGAAATATGGGGACATTGGTGGTGGGAAATGTGCACTTCTGGAGATATGGGTACTGGAAAACCATATGACTGAAACCCAATCATGAACAGTTTTGTAGTTGCATATCTCACATTAGCCAAGCTGCACAAATGCAGGTTAACTTAGACCGTGAATGTGGAAAGGTAGGTCTACAGCTGAATCTCAACAAAACAATGTTCATGAAAAATGAACTAGTTCCAGATGCTCCATTCACTCTCAACAGAACAACTATCTCTGAATTCTGCAGTTATGCATACCTAGATTGAGAACTCAACATGATGAACGACCTAGCACCTGAGCTCTGCAGGAGGAAGACAGCAGCTCTTGAATGCCTTCAAGAAATAGCTAAAAGGACAAAGAATCTCTGGCTCTGGGGACATATCTTTGACTCCACCATTCTCCCTGCATTAACATATGCCTCAGAGACCCTATGAAAGCAGGATGAGAATGCTATTCAGGTCTCCCAAAGAGGAATAGAAAGAGCTATGCTTGGAATATCACACCTCACGCAAGCGAGAGAAGGAATCTGGAGTTCCAACCTCCGTCGATGATTGAGAGTAAGGGACTCTGTCTCATTTGCCAAGATGGCGAAAATCAGATGGGCTGGACATGTAATGCGATTTGGAGATGACCGCTGGACTAAAGCTGTTACCGACGGGATCCCAAGGGATGTCAAAATATAATGTGGTGGGGCCAGAGTAATAGCACAGTTGGTAGGGCATTTGCCTTGCACGCTGTCGACCTGGGTCAACCTGGGTTCAATCCCCGGCATCCCATATGGTCCCCAAGTGCTGCCAGGAGTAAATCCTGAGTGTAGAGCCAGGAGTAACCCTTGAGCATTGCCGGGTGTGACCCAAAAAGCAAAAAAAAAAAAAAATCAGGTGGTGCCCACCTACAAGATGGTCAGATTTCTTCGTCAAGACCCTGAATGAATAGTTTGAGGCTCTTCAGATTTCTGGAGCAAGCAGATACCATTGGGCTACACTGGAACGTAACAGGGACAAATGGAAACGTTACTGGTGCCCACTCAAGCAAATTGATGAATAATGGGATGTCGAGTGATCAAGTGATATCTCATGGTGGTATAATAAAATTTTTAAAATGTCCTCTTCCAGCCAACCCGGGTTCAATCCTCAGAATCCCATATGATCCCCCGAGCACTGCCAGGAGTAATTCCTGAGTGAAGAGCCAGGAGTAACCCCTGAACATCACTGGGTGTGACCAAAAAAAAAAACAACAACAAAAAAGTGCTCTTCCATAGTCTAATCTATGAAAGACAATGGAAATGTGCTGTTACATACTCTGAGTTATTAATGACCAAGTAAATATGCTCCTCTATAGCCTGACCTAATGAAATGTGCTCCACTATATGTGCTCCCCCCCATAGCTTGGTCTCCAAATGACAATGAAAAATGTTCCTCCATAGCCTGACCTATGAATGACCATGGAAATGTGCTCCTTCGTCTACAAATGGAAATGTCCTCTTCCATGGCCTGCTGTATGAATAATCATGGAAATGTGCCCCTTCACAGCTTATCTATAAAAAATGTGTTCCTATAGAGTCTCATTTGATGAATATGCTCATCCATAACCTGATCTGCTCCTCTGCAGATTGATCTATGGAAATGCGCTCCTCCAGAGCCTGATATATGTACCCCTCTATAGTTTGAAATGTACCCCTCCACAGTTTGAATCATGAATGACAGTGGAATTGTGCTCCACCATAGACTTTTCTCTAGATATTGCTCCTCCATAGTATGATCCATAGATATATGCTACACTATAACCTGATCTATGAATGACAATGGAAGTGTGCTCCTCCATAACCTGATCTATAACCATGGAAATATGCTCCTCCATAACCTGATCTACAAATGACCATAGAAATAAGCTCCTTTGATGCTTGATCTATGGAAATGTGCTCCCCTCATAGCCTGTTCTATGGAAATGTGCTCCCCCATAATCAGATCTATGGAAATAGCTCAATTGCCTAATCTATGGATATGTGCATCTCTAAGCTTGACCCATGAATAATGATGCAAATGTGATCCACCATATTCTTATCTATGAAAATGTTCTCCTTCTTAGAGTATCCTATGGAAATCTCCATTGCATGATCTATGAATGACCATGGAAATGTCCTCCTCCATGGCCTGATATATGAATTTTCATGGAAATATACTACACCACAGCCTGATTATGAATGATCACGGAAATGTGCTCTTCCATATATGGATCTAAGGATGACCATGGACATATGCTCCTCCATAACATGATCCATGGAAAGGTGCTCCTCCGTAGCCTGATCTATGGAAGTGTGCACCTCCATAGGTTGAAATATGGAATTGCTCCCCTCCATAACCAGATATATGGAAATGTGCTCCTCCATAGACTGATATTTGGAAATGTGCTGCGCCATAGCCTTATATATGGAACTATACTATAGTACAATCTATGGAAATGTTTTTCGTCATCACCTGTTCTAAGAATGACCATGGAAATGTGCTCCTCCATAGCCTGATCTATCATAATGTGCTCCTCCAAAGCCCGAATTAGGGAAATGTGGTCCTCTGTAGACATATTATGGAAATATTCCACTCCATAACCTGATCCATGGAAATGTGCTTCCGCACCAACTGCCCTATCAATAACCAGGGAAATGTGCTGCTCCATAGCCTGATCTACGCATTTCCATGGAAATGTGCTCCTCCACATACTGATCTATTAATATCCTGATCTATTGAATTCTTCTCCTCCATATCTGGATCTACAGAATTGTGATCCTCCATAAACTGATCTATGAAATATGTTCCTCCATGCACTGGTCTATGGAAATGTGTTCCCTTCACAGTGTAACATATGGAAAATATTTTATTATTTTCTAGGTCTGGATAAAAGGGATAACAGGTTATGAGGAATAATATGATTTTTCTGGTTTTCCCTGGTAGCATGGCTCCAGGTCTCTTCTATCTCATCCCAGTGCTCCTCCATAACTGATTTATGAATAACCATGTAAATTTGTTCCTCCACAGCCTAATCTATGAATGATCATAAAAAGTGCATCTATGATTGACCATGGAAATGCTCCTATATCCTGTTCTATGGAAATGTGCTACTCCATAGTCTGATCTATGATAATGTGCTCCTCCATAGCCTGATGGATGGAAATGTTATACTACATAGCCTGGTCAATGCAAATGTGCTCCTCCATAGCATGATCCATGAATTACTATGGAGATGTGCTCCTCCATAGCCTGATCTACGGAGACGTGTGCCAGGTAGCCTTGTCTAGAATGACCATGTAAATGTGCTCATTTATAGCTTGATCAATGGAAATGTGCTCATCCATAGCCTGATTTATGGAAATGTGCTCCTCCATACCCTTTCCTAGAATGATCATGGAAAAATGTTCCTTTATAGCCTGATCTATGAATGACCATGGCAGCATTCCTCAATTCGAGATAATGTCCCCCCTGTCCTCTCTGAATACGGAATTTCTTGGGTTTTATTATTTTCTAGGTCTGGATATAAGGGATAACAGGTTATGAGGAATAATATGATTTTCCTAGTTTTCCCCTGGTAGCATGGCTCCAGGTCTCTTCTATCTTATCCCACTTTTTTCTTCCTCTCTCTCCCGCTATTTCTACTCTCCCTCCCACTCCACACTATGATCTATAATCACTTCCTCTCAATGTCCCTTAGGTTTGTTAACCTTCACGTTCAGCCTGCTATATTGGTTTGTTGTTGTATCCTCAGTTCTCTAGAGAATCATCTTTGTTCTGCTGTGCCAGGCTCCCATCCTCTTTGGCCACCTCTCCCATACTCTTTTCGCCAAGTCCCTTCCCAGAATCACCTCTCAAGCAGGTACTGTTTGTCCTTTTCTTTGAAATACAAAAATACTTGATATCTTACTTCACTTGTATCACTTGTCTTCCTTTTATTCATAGATTTGCTCAAGTAGGCACTAGGAGCATCTCCATCCATCCCTGTCATGTGCTAGTGTAGCCCAAGGGCATCTGCTGGTACAGGAACACGAAGAGCCTCAAACCATTTGTTTAGGTCATGGGTATTGATGTAGGCAGGGAGATAGGGGGTGCCACATGGCAATAAAAAATTCCTGAAGAAAAAAAATAAACTGGTCTTTCAGCTATCCAGAGTCACCTGTTTGGAAACCGGAACCAGACTTGATAAGACCACTATCAACAATAGACCCTGAGGGAGATGGATCAGCCTCCCGGGCCCAGGACCCAGCTTACAGAAGACTCCAGAGCATTCCATTCAAAGAGGATAAAAACCCATTAGAAATCAGTTGGGGCTCACTCTCCATCTTTGGAGTACCCGCATTCTCCCTTGAGCACATTACTCTCTCTCTTACATCCCTTCCCTTTCCTAAAACCTCCTTAATAAAACCTGTTCTACTTCACTGCTCATGGACTCCTGGAAATTCTTTTTCAATCCTGGGTAAGGCCTAGGACTGACTTTCCTTTCCTGCAAAGAGCAATTCCATCGCTCCAGCCTGAGTCCATGGCTCCCCGAGAAACCTCGGGTGGTGGGGATCAGCTCCCATGCCTAGAGATCAAGCGGACATCAGGTGTGGCTTGACGGCCACCTCGTGGGGTTGGTGAAGCTCAGGTCCACACCGTGCAGGGCTCATCACAGACTTTATCAGTCCTAAGCCTGCCCAGCGGATCCTGGGCGGCAGAGAAGGCTGGGGGAGAAAGCGACCATCTCTCTCTCCTTCCGGCCTCACATAAGCCACCCATGAGACCCACCTGCATCATTTTGGTGACCAAGAAGGGACGTTGCATTAAAGAGTTCCCCCAGAAGGAGCTAATCTGTGAAAATCTGCTGAGAAGGTATGCTCCCTTGGAAATCTCTATAGGGGGCACAGGGGAGGAATGTTATAACCTCTGTGTGAGTGTGTGTGTGTGTGTGTATGTGTATGTGTATGAGCACCCTGATACGTCCTCCGATCAGGCATGAGTCTGTGGCTCTACGACCTGGCACCCTTAAGGTCCCACAAAAGGTTATGGAACCCGAGTGGGCTGTCTGCGATTTTTCATGAAGAACATATGGTCTATGGTGGCGCTGACCTAGTGGTCAGTTGCAAGTCACAACTGCTGAGTCCACTACGGCTAAGTTCTTCACCAGTCAGACAAGCAACTGAATGGTCTCTGTAAAGAGGCACCCCCTCCTTTGTCTGTCTCGCATCACCTATCACTATGGGAGGGACGGGAGGAAACTCACTAGTGAAAGATTTTAGGAGACCAAATTTCAGGTAGAAGTCTTTTTCCCTCTCTCCCCTTATCCCAGTCTAGAAAGAGAACTGGCTAGAGAACATCAGGAGGTTAGAGTGCTAATGAGGTTGGCTAGCACCTTTAGCCCCAGGCCAAGAAAAAAAAAGGTAAAATGCCAAGGCAAAAAGGCAGAACCCAGGAGAGACGCAGTGAATGTCACCAAGGAGGAAAGGCAGAACCTAGTGAGAGATGCAGCAAACATCAGCAAGGCCGCAGAAGGTAGCAAGCAAGCAAGACAGAACTTTTCTTCTCCTTATCTCTTAGAAACCCACAACAGGCTAGGTTCGGCTCCACACGCAAGCCATGGTTGTGTTGGACGCCAGGAAGGCCCCAGGGATGCCTGGGGTAATGCAGAGATCACTGATGGAGTCGCCCACGGTGTGTGATGCTCTGCCAGGGTGGGCCTACATGCGCTATCATCATGTCTGGCTGGGTCATCCCTCCTAAACCCACAGCACCTCCAGGGCTGGGCCGACATGCGCTGTGGTCATGTTGCGCCGGGATGCCCCAATCTCTTGGAAACCCATAGCAGGTTAGGTCTGGCTCCACACACAGGTCTGGTTGTGGTAGATGCCAGGGAGGGCCCCAGGGATGCTTGGGGTAACACAGAGATCACTGATGGAGACGTCCACGCTGAGTGATGCACTGTTATGGCCAGGCCTTAGTGCCAGAAAGCCAAAAGCCACAGCACACAAGGCAGGGGTTAGAGTCCCATCAGGAGAGACCAGTAGGGAGAGGCCAAGGCAGGGGTTAGAATCTCCTCAGGAAAGGCCAGTAAAAAATCCTAGAAAAGTTTTGCTGAGAAACCATCCTGTTTTAGTTTTTTTTTTCCTTCTTCCATAGGTTGCTGCAAATACTTGAAAATATGGGAAACTCTGCTTCTATCCCCAAAGAGTCCCCCTTGGGTTGCTTGTTAAAACACTGGAAGAGTCTTCAATAGACTGTCTAAGCAAGGCACAGCTCAAAGACCTTTGTAACAAATCGTGGCCTAAATATAAACTAGAACACGGGGAAAAATGGCCAGTAAATGGTAGCTTGCAATACAACACCATCTTTTGCAAGAGTCAAAGGAAATGGGATGAAACCCCCCACATTCAAGCCTTTATGGCATTGTATCGTTTTAAAGGAAGAGGGCGGCCGCAACTTCTATGCGAATGTTACAGAGGAAAAAGAACCAGAACCAGACCCTATAGACGATATTCTAATGATGGCTCCTCCACGCTGGTGGTCCGGTGGTCCGATTGGACTCCAGGAAGCCTCAGTCCCTTTGGAGGAGCCTCTGGCTCCTGGCCTTCCCCCCCGCAGCCCCTGCACCCTACCATGCCTCCGGTTTTGGCTCCCTCCCTGCCGCTGGCTTCCCTAGAGTCTGTAAAGACTCAGTGGTTTGGGCTGGCACTGGACAAGCCTCCCTGCCAAAACTATCCCCAGCAATCCAGAGCTCTTTTAGTCCAAGGTTTCCAAGCCCTAGGGCCCACAGAAATCGCAGGAGTACCAAGGAGCGCAGCTTCTCCTCAGAAGAAACCAGTGCAGAGGAGAGTAGTAGCAAAGGGGCCCACCGAAATCGCAGGGGGAGTAAGGGGCAGTCTCTCCTCAGGAGACCAGGCTAGCCCAGAGAAAAAAAGTTGTCAGCGGGAAGAACTCACAGATATCATAGAGGAGTTAAGAAGCACAGCTCCTCCTCAGAAGATGAGGCTGGAGCAGGAAACAGTAATTGCAGAAAAGTTTGCTGCCACTCCAAAGACACCTTAAAACATCTCCCTCCCTCAGAAACCAGTCTAATAGGTCATACTCGAAGTGGAGTCTCCTACTACTCAAAACCAGAAAAAATTCTTCCCTCTAAGGGAAGTGCCAAATGGAGAGGCAGGAATTGTGAAGGCCCATGTTCCCTTCTCAATGAGTGACTTCACCGGTGTAAGCAGCAGCTAGGGAAATTTTGGGAAGATCCCTCAAAGATTACTGAGGAATTTCAAACTCTAACCTTTACCTTTGAGTTCACCTGGAATGCTGCACAAATAGTTCTGTCCAATTGTTGCACCCCAGAGGAGAAGACACAGATTATAGCAGCTGCGCAGGTTCATGCAGATGAGCTCCATGCTACTAATAGGGACCTCCCTGAGGGTTTCACGGCAGTTCCCATAACAAACCCAGAATGGGATTACCAGACTGAAGAGGATAGAAAGATGTGGGATTATATAATTAACTGTTTAATATTAGGGATGAAAAAGTGTGTTACTAAGGCTGTTAACTATGACAACCTAAAGGAAGTTACTCAGGAGAAAGATGAGAATCCCTACAGGTTCCAGGGAAGGCAGATAGAAACAATGAGGAAGGACACAAATATAGATCCCCAGTCTGAGGCAGGGAAGGTCCTGATAGCTTCCTACTTCATAAATCAGTGTGCCTCAAACATAAGGAGGAAACTCCAGAAGTCAGCCATGGGACCCCAGGCCCCTGTAAGCCAGCTTGTTGAAATCGCCTGCAGTCACTGTCACTGTTACTGTCTTCCCGTTCATCGTCGATTTGCTAGAGCCGGCACCAGTAACATCTCCATATGACCTGTCTCATGCAAGTAGAGCCCAAGGGCACCTGCTTGCTCCAGGAATATAAAGAGCCTCAAACCATTCCATCAGGTCATGGGAATGAGGTCTATAATTGTTACTGGTATCTGCATATCAAATATGACACGGGTAGCTTGCCAGGCTCTGCCGTGCTGGTAGCATACTCTTGTAGTCATCTCAAAATCCAGCATTTATTGATGAACCACGCAGCCACAAGCCGCGCGAGCCGGGCTATGATAGGCTGGTATTCTGGGTGGGGTTCTGACGAGGGGGAAGTCCGGATGTGGAAAATGGAGGTCCTCATGGAGTGGGGGATTGTCTGGCTTGTTGTGAGGCTCTGCTGGGGTGGTGGGCCAGGGCTAGAACCTGCTATCCCTCCCTGGCGCCTCATGAGCGGCTGGACACAGTGAGAGCCAGTAGCAGCTCTGCCCCATGTCTGTCTCTGTGTATACATTGCCTGCAGTGTATACAATAATTGAGAGTAGGTCGAGAAGGCTGAGAGAGCCCAAAGAGATCGGTTTAAAGGACAACAGGCTCAGTTGGTAGCAGTTGCTATTAGAAAAGCCCTGGGACCTCAAAGTAACCCCTAGAGTCAGTCTCTCAGGGGAGATCTCGAACCACCAGTCCAGGAAGTGAGTGTTTCAGGTGCAGAGAAGTGGAACACTGGAAAGCTAATTGTCCTGGTTCCCAACCACCTGGTCCATGTTCTAACTGCCACAAGGAAGACAACTGGAGAAGGGATTGCCCTCAACCCCAGAGAGGGAGGTGGGCTTCCTCTGCTTTTGAGGCCCCAGTGCAAGAAGACTGAAGAGGCCCGAGGTCATTACTGGCTCGAATCCAACCTAAAAATTATGAAAGCTGAGCCTCAGGTTACCTTTGATGTTGCAGGTAGGAATATCGATTTTTTAATTGACACAGGAGCCACCTATTCTGTCCTTAGCCAATCTCCAGGACCTCTCTCGGCCAACTCATATGAGATAATAGGGGTAGATGGGATCCCCATAAGAAGGATATTTACTCAACCTTTGAGCTGTAGTTATGATGACATTATTTTCACTCATGCCTTTCTAATTGTGCGGAGTGCCCAACCCCTTTACTGGGGAGAGATATAATGCACACTTTGGGAAGCACCCTCCAGCTTTTCCCGTCAAAGGGGAGAATCTTTATAGCCATCTTGATCACAGTCCTGATATAGATCTCTCAGACATCCCCTTTGAGATTAAAAATGCTGTAAACCCTGTGGTATGGGATCAAGGAGTGCCTGGGCATGCCTTAGAGGTGACCCCAGTGAGGATTAGTCTCAAGGAGAATGTAGATTACCCCCACAAAAAAGCAGTATCCCATTAAACCTGACGCTATGAAAGGGTTACAGCCCCTAATAAAGAAGTTTTTAAAACATGGACTGATAGTACCTTGTCAGTCACCCTGCAACACTCCTATCCTCCCAGTTAATAAATCAAATGGTGAGTACAGGCTAGTACAAGGACCTCAGAGCTGTTGATGAAGCAGTGATACCAATCCACCCTATTGTGCCTAATCCATATAATATATTAAATCAGGTTCCTGGAAACAGCCTGGTTCACTATACTGGACCTGAAGGATACATAGGATGCATTTTTTTGTATTCCCTTGCACCCTGACTCCCAGCTTCTCTTTGCTTTTGAATGGACAGATCCAGACACTAATGAAACACAGCAGTACACCTGGACTGTCCTTCCCCAGGGCTTCAGGGATAGCCCCAACATTTTTGGAAATTCATTAGGAAGGGAACTTGGAGAGTTGCAGCTAAAGGATGGAGCTGTTCTGCTCCATGTATGTAGATGATACTCTCATTTACTGGGTGGGCAGAGGCCTTCCCAATCCACACCAAAAAAGTCAGGGAAGTATCTAAGTTGTTACTTAAGGAAATAATTCCTAGGTTTGGCTTACCCAGGTCACTACAAAATGACAATGGGCCTTCTTTTATTTCCAAAACCACCCAGGACTTAGCCTCTCTGCTCTAAAGATTAACTACTAGCTCCATGCAGCCTGACACCCCAATCCTCAGGGTAGAAAAAATTCAATCATACCCTTAAAAAGATATTAGGGAAGTTGTGCCAGGAAATGTCTGAATAGTGACTTTCTCTCCTGCTGATAGCTCTTCTCAGGCATAGAATAGCACCAAGAGCAAAACTCCAACTTAGTCCTTTTGAACTACTATATGGCAGAACCTTCTTGACCACCGAATTCTTGCTGGATTCAAAAAGCTTAGAACTGACCAAGTATGTTATAAACATAGGGCAAGTACAGCAGGCAATCAAAGAGTATGGGAATGTGGTTCTTCCTTACCCAAACAAAGAGCTACTTCCCAATGAGATCCAGTCTGGCAGTTGGGTTTTATTAAAAACCTGGAAAGCGGAGTCTCCTTCAGATCAATTGCTACCTAAGTGGAAGGGACCTTACCAAGTCATCTTAAGCCCTCCCATGGCCATAAAACTAAGTGGGATCTCTAGTAGGGTTCATCTTTCCAGGATAAAACCAGTCCCGCCTACGCCAAGCTGTGATGAATCTCAGACAGAAGAGAAGACCACCTACTCCTGTGTGCCCATCAAGGATCTGAAACTATGATGCCCCTTTGCCTAAAATTGCTACTACTAGTGATAATGAGTATGCGTCCAAAAAAAAAAGGGCCTAACACATTCTTACAATGGGCCAATCAGTATGCAAAAGAAACCAGAGTGCATGCTGGGTATGTGGACTTATGCCCCTCTCTAGCACCTCCAGGCTACCCTGGTGGGTGTCCCCACTTCAAGGAACAGATTGGGCATCCTTTCAGGAGCTAGTAAGCCTTTACAAGAAACTATTTCTTTTATCAGACACCTCCATTACCAGGTCCAATGTAAGTGAATGGCCTGGTGTTTCTATGTCCATAAGAGAACCTGGACATAATATATCCTCTATTTATCAAACCCAACAACTATCAGACTATGCCTATCCAAAACCACAACAAAATGCATCTAAAATTATAATGCCTTCCAAGAAAATTAGATTTACTGAAGAAGAGCTTTACCAGGTATGGGACCAGTATATGTGGATGACTCCCTCTACTGGGATGCTGAGTAAAACGGCTCCACTATGTTGGGAACAAAATTGGCCATCAACTTCTAGGTATTATACCCGTTCCCTAGACATGGGATGGCTCCAGCCTTTCATGTGCAAACGCATCCAGGTCTTACAGACCACTGAGTGGTTTGTAACTGGGCAAGAAGACCAGGAGTTAGATCCTTAGCACCAAATGGTACTAACTGGTTGTGTGGACAGAACCTTTGGCCTTGGCTCCCGCCTGGCTGGAGTGGTAGACATACTCTAGGTTTTGCTTGGATGCAGGGGAGGCATACACAGATGCTCTACCCCGAAAAACCAGCCAATTACCAACAAATGGTCCACTGTTGGACTAGGTCAGTGTTTCACTGGTATGATCATTTGGGATTTTTCTTTGCCCCTCAAATAGGAATAGAAGATGTTGCACAGCATATCGAAACCCTGAATAAATATATGCAAAAATATATATGCATATAAATATATGCAAAAAGCATTGAACGACACTCCTGATGGCCTTTCTCTTATAAGTTCAGAAATGTTCCAAATGAGGAAGGCAATCCTCCAAAATAGGATGACCCTAGATATACTCACTGCCGCCCGGGGTGGGGATCCGGGGGGCTGTGCTGTCATCAAAACTGAGTGCTGTGTGCACATTCCAGACTACTCTTGGAACATAACCAACTTTCTAGATGATACGAAAGCATAGGTACAGTCCTTTGAGGATCTCTCCAAGCCTGTGGGACAGGATTACATCATAGTTCGGAGGAGAATGGTCATAGATAGAGAATTTATTTTTCACCATCTTTATAATCATGGGAATAGGAATGGGACTATGCTGTTTTGGCTCCTGTTGCTTTAAATTTTGCCTCAATATTCCAAAGATGGCCCTTTCCAGGGCAGAGCAGGGTTTTTACTCCTCCCCGGGGGGCCTCATCATGAAGGAAGTGACATTCCTTAAGGCTCATTGATCTGGTTTCTGTCTTGCAGATGGTGAGAACTTCAGGAATCTAACCTTCATTCATTGCCTGGGTCCCATTTAAACTAAGGTAGTAAGGAGATTTCACCCCTTGTAGGCAGGGTCTACAAGCCCCTTTTGTCAGCAGGAAGCAAATAGAGAAGACAGACCTTCGACCACTTTCCCTTAAAGATTTAAGGTGGTGAAATCTCTAGGGGGTATTGATGTAGGCAGGGAGACAGGGGAGTGCCACATGGCAATAAAAATTCCTGAAGAAGAAAAAAAAAACTGGTCCTTCAGCTATCCAGAGTCACCTGTTTGGAAACCAGAACCAGACTTGATAAGACCACTACCAACAATAGACCCTGAGGGAGATGGATCAGCCTTCCGGGCTCAGGACCCAGCTTGCAGAAGACTCCAGAGCATTCCAGTCAGAGGATAAAAACCATTAGAAATCAGTTGGGGCTCGCTCTCCGTCTTTGGAGTACCCACATTCTCCCTTGAGCGCATTACTCTTATTTCTCTCCTCTTCCCTTTCCTAAAACCTTAATAAAACCTGTTTTGGGAACCAGTATGCAGAGCTTCGCAAGCGGCTGGGGGAGACTGGAGCCAGGCTCGCGCCGAGCCCAGCTGACGATGGGATCCCGAGGAGGGTAGATGGGTTTTGGGTGTTGGCCCATCGCCTCTGGGGGTCCCGGAAGCAGCCAGATGAAACTCGCCCATCACACTAGCCACCATCTTCGCTGTCCGGACGCTGAGAGACTGACCCACCGAACAGATCAACTGAGCAAGACCAGTTCGAGCCCAGGTAGGCAGCTCCCAGAAGCGGGAATCACTGGGAATTCGCCAGATGGAGTCAGGGTTAAGCCACTCCCCCTCCTCCATTTTGCCGAGCCTGGTGGACCCGCCCAGGAACTGCCCGGGAACCAGTATGCAGAGCCGCAAGCGGCTGGGGAGACTGGAGCCCGGCTCGCGCCGAGCCCAGCTGACGATGGGATCCCGAGGAGGGCAGATGGGTTTTGGGTGTTGGCCCATCGCCTCTGGGGGTCCCGGAAGCAGCCAGATGAAACTCGCCCATCACACTAGCCACCATCTTCGCTGTCCGGACGCTGAGAGACTGACCCACGAACAGATCAACTGAGCAAGACCAGTTCGAGCCCAGGTAGGCGGCTCCCAGAAGCGGGAATCACTGGGAATTCGCCAGATGGAGTCAGGGTTAAGCCACTCCCCCTCCTCCATTTTGCCGAGCCTGGTGGACCCGCCCAGGAACTGCCCGGGAACCAGTATGCAGAGCTTCAAGCGGCTGGGGAGACTGGAGCCCGGCTCGCGCCGAGCCCAGCTGACGATGGGATCCCGAGGAGGGCAGATGGGTTTTGGGTGTTGGCCCATCGCCTCTGGGGGGTCCCGGAAGCAGCCAGATGAAACTCGCCCATCACACTAGCCACCATCTTCGCTGTCCGGACGCTGAGAGACTGACCCACGAACAGATCAACTGAGCAAGACCAGTTCGAGCCCAGGTAGGCGGCTCCCAGAAGCGGGAATCACTGGGAATTCGCCAGATGGAGTCAGGGTTAAGCCACTCCCCCTCCTCCATTTTGCCGAGCCTGGTGGACCCGCCCAGGAACTGCCCGGGAACCAGTATGCAGAGCCGCAAGCGGCTGGGGAGACTGGAGCCCGGCTCGCGCCGAGCCCAGCTGACGATGGGATCCCGAGGAGGGCAGATGGGTTTTGGGTGTTGGCCCATCGCCTCTGGGGGTCCCGGAAGCAGCCAGATGAAACTCGCCCATCACACTAGCCACCATCTTCGCTGTCCGGACGCTGAGAGACTGACCCACGAACAGATCAACTGAGCAAGACCAGTTCGAGCCCAGGTAGGCGGCTCCCAGAAGCGGGAATCACTGGGAATTCACCAGATGGAGTCAGGGTTAAGCCACTCCCCCTCCTCCATTTTGCCGAGCCTGGTGGACCCACCCAGGAACTGCCCGGGAACCAGTATGCAGAGCTTCGCAAGCGGCTGGGGAGACTGGAGCCCGGCTCGCGCCGAGCCCAGCTGACGATGGGATCCCGAGGAGGGCAGATGGGTTTTTGGGTGTTGGCCCATCGCCTCTGGGGGTCCCGGAAGCAGCCAGATGAAACTCGCCCATCACACTAGCCACCATCTTCGCTGTCCGGACGCTGAGAGACTGACCCACGAACAGATCAACTGAGCAAGACCAGTTCGAGCCCAGGTAGGCGGCTCCCAGAAGCGGGAATCACTGGGAATTCCGCCAGATGGAGTCAGGGTTAAGCCCACCCCCCCCCTCCTCCATTTTGCCGAGCCTGGTGGACCCGCCCAGGAACTGCCCAGGAACCAGTATGCAGAGCTTCGCAAGCGGCTGGGGAGACTGGAGCCCGGCTCGCGCCGAGCCCAGCTGACGATGGGATCCCGAGGAGGGCAGATGGGTTTTGGGTCTTGGCCCATCGCCTCTGGGGGTCCCGGAAGCAGCCAGATGAAACTTCGCCCATCACACTAGCCACCATCTTCGCTGTCCGGACGCTGAGAGACTGACCCACCGAACAGATCAACTGAGCAAGACCAGTTCGAGCCCAGGTAGGCGGCTCCCAGAAGCGGGAATCACTGGGAATTCGCCAGATGGAGTCAGGGTTAAGCCACTCCCCCTCCTCCATTTTGCCGAGCCTGGTGGACCCGCCCAGGAACTGCCCGGGAACCAGTATGCAGAGCTTCGCAAGCGGCTGGGGAGACTGGAGCCCGGCTCGCGCCGAGCCCAGCTGACGATGGGATCCCGAGGAGGGCAGATGGGTTTTGGGTGTTGGCCCATCGCCTCTGGGGGTCCCGGAAGCAGCCAGATGAAACTCGCCCATCACACTAGCCACCATCTTCGCTGTCCGGACGCTGAGAGACTGACCCACGAACAGATCAACTGAGCAAGACCAGTTCGAGCCCAGGTAGGCGGCTCCCAGAAGCGGGAATCACTGGGAATTCGCCAGATGGAGTCAGGGTTAAGCCACTCCCCCTCCTCCATTTTGCCGAGCCTGGTGGACCCGCCCAGGAACTGCCCGGGAACCAGTATGCAGAGCTTCGCAAGCGGCTGGGGAGACTGGAGCGCCGCCCCGCGCCGAGCCCAGCTGACGATGGGATCCCGAGGAGGGCAGATGGGTTTTGGGTGTTGGCCCATCGCCTCTGGGGGTCCCGGAAGCAGCCAGATGAAACTCGCCCATCACACTAGCCACCATCTTCGCTGTCCGGACGCTGAGAGACTGACCCACCGAACAGATCAACTGAGCAAGACCAGTTCGAGCCCAGGTAGGCGGCTCCCAGAAGCGGGAATCACTGGGAATTCGCCAGATGGAGTCAGGGGTTAAGCCACTCCCCCTCCTCCATTTTGCCGAGCCTGGTGGACCCGCCCAGGAACTGCCCGGGAACCAGTATGCAGAGCTCGAAGCGGCTGGGGAGACTGGAGCCCGGCTCGCGCCGAGCCCAGCTGACGATGGGATCCCGAGGAGGGCAGATGGGTTTTGGGTCTTGGCCCATCGCCTCTGGGGATCCCCGGAAGCAGCCAGATGAAACTCGCCCATCACACTAGCCACCATCTTCGCTGTCCGGACGCTGAGAGACTGACCCACGAACAGATCAACTGAGCAAGACCAGTTCGAGCCCAGGTAGGCGGCTCCCAGAAGCGGGAATCACTGGGAATTCGCCAGATGGAGTCAGGGTTAAGCCACTCCCCCTCCTCCATTTTGCCGAGCCTGGTGGACCCGCCCAGGAACTGCCCGGGAACCAGTATGCAGAGCCGCAAGCGGCTGGGGAGACTGGAGCCCGGCTCGCGCCGAGCCCAGCTGACGATGGGATCCCGAGGAGGGCAGATGGGTTTTGGGTGTTGGCCCATCGCCTCTGGGGGGGTCCCGGAAGCAGCCAGATGAAACTCGCCCATCACACTAGCCACCATCTTCGCTGTCCGGACGCTGAGAGACTGACCCACCGAACAGATCAACTGAGCAAGACCAGTTCGAGCCCAGGTAGGCGGCTCCCAGAAGCGGGAATCACTGGGAATTCGCCAGATGGAGTCAGGGTTAAGCCACTCCCCCTCCTCCATTTTGCCGAGCCTGGTGGACCCGCCCAGGAACTGCCCGGGAACCAGTATGCAGAGCCGCAAGCGGCTGGGGAGACTGGAGCCCAGGCTCGCGCCGAGCCCAGCTGACGATGGGATCCCGAGGAGGGCAGATGGGTTTTGGGTCTTGGCCCATCGCCTCTGGGGGTCCCGGAAGCAGCCAGATGAAACTCGCCCATCACACTAGCCACCATCTTTGCTGTCTGGACGCTGAGAGACTGACCCACGAACAGATCAACTGAGCAAGACCAGTTCGGAAGCCCAGATTGCGCGCCGCAAGCGGCCGCGGACCACTGGAATAATGAAACAGTAATGTCATTTGGTGCACTGTATTCCACGAAGAGCAGGAAAGTTTGTCGGGAAGGAGATATGGAGACGAAGGAAATGACATACAGAATCTGCCGGGTGGTTGGGGTGCGGGAGGGGGAGGGAGGTGGGGACATTGGTGATGGTAGATGGGTTTGGGTGGAGGGGATGGGTGTTGGAACACTGTGGATCCAAAACTCTACATGAGCATCTTTCAATTGTATGTCTAAAATGGTGTAATGATATTTGGGGGGAAAATAATAAAATTTAAAAAAAAAAAAAATAAAACCTGTTTTACTTCACTGCTCGTGGACTCCTGAAAATTCTTTTTCTGTGAGGAAGACAAGAACTCTGAGGCAACCCTGGGTAAAGCCTAGGACTGACTTTCCTTTCCTGCAAAGAGCAGTTCATCACTCCAGCCTGAGTCCATGGGTTCCCCGAGAAACCCCGGGTGGTAGGGATTAACTCCCGTGCCTAGAGATCAAGTGGACATCAGGTGTGGCTTGACGGCCACCTGGTGGGGCTGGTGGGGCTGAGGCCACGCCGTGCAGGGCTCATCGCAGACTTTAACAGTCCTAAGCCTGCCCAGCGGGTCCTGGGTGGCAGAGAAGGCTGGGGGAGAAAGCCGACCATCTCTCTCCCCTTCCGGCCTCACATAAGCCACCCGTGAGACCCACCTGCATCAGTATGAGGTGTACTATTGTTACTGTTTTGGGCATATTGAATACGACATGGGTAGCTTGCCAGGCTCTTCCGTATGAGATATTTTACTTATTTATCTCTGGTTTGTTTTTGGCCACAGCCAGTAGTGCTAGGAGCTTACAGGACCATATGTTGTGTCATGGATCAAGCCCAACTAATGCAAGGCAAGAGTCATGCCCACAGTACATCTCCAGATGTACATCTTCACAGTATGGCTTCAGACCACTTAACATCTTTAAAAAGTACTATGCAAGCACTGTTTTGGTCTGTGATATACTCTTTTATGTTGGAATATCAAGTTCAGAAGAGCACGGATCTTTAAATTTTGTGTCTGGCATCTAATAAGCACAAAAGAAGATATTTTCTGAATGTCAACTTTTTTTTTTTTGGGGGCAGTAAACACCTGGCCTTGCTCAGGAGTTACTCATGGCTCTACACTCAGGAATTAGCTCTGGCATTACTTGGGAACCATATAGGATGCAGGGATCAAGACTGGGTTGACCACGTGCAAGGCAAACACCCTACTCACTGTACTATTGCTCTAACCAATAAATGTCAAATTTAGCAAGCTCCTTTTCCATTCATGCCTCCTACCTTATTATTATGGTTTTATGATATGACGACTTGCATGTTGTTCTCTCATCTCACTGTGGAGTATTCAAGGACATGCCCTAGGGAACTCTGGGTTTCTGCAAGCTCAAAGCCATCTGCATTTGCCTTAAGGCTCTTGAGCAAATCACAATAGGAGATTGAGGGCAGGACTGGAAAAGGCAGTTTGACTTTAATAACTCTTGGAATAATTTCGCTCTTTTTTGACAGCTGCATATTATTCCACAGTGTAGATGTAACATAGTTTCTTTAGCCAGTCCTCTGTTCTCGGATGGATGGACATGGAGATTATCATGCTGAATGAAATTAGTCAGAAGGGAAAGGAAAGATATAGAATGACTGCATTCATTAATAGGATATAAATAGATACCAGTGTTTTAATAAGTGTGGGAAATGGTAAGGGCAGACTAAAACTCACCATTGAATATACACTTAAGTGATAAACTCTAAATATCTGCAGGGCTAGCCACAATGTATAAAAGAAGAGGGAGAGAGATGCAGAGATATATATATATAGAGAGAGAGAGGAAATGGGGGTACCTGCTATTGAGGCAGCCTGGGGGTGGGCAGGAGGGGGTGGGGTACATTGGTGGTGGAAATGGGGCACTGGTGGAGGGATGGGTGCTGGAATACTGTATTACCAAGAACCAATTATGAACACCTTTGTAATTGTATCTCACGGTGGTATAATAAAAAATTAAAATATATATATAAAAATTAACTCTTAGAATAGCGTAATTTTACCATGAATCCAATGCTAGCTATTGGGGGGTATTTCTCTCAATCCACGTGGGCCCCCATGTGGAACATTTTTACATTTCGTATTTACCAGGAGATAGCCTGGTGGCGTTGGATCCACCATTAAAATGAGCTCTGCTATTAAATACAGGCAAAAAAATGCACATGATGGCCTCCAAGTGTATGTAGTGCAACCCACAATGTGTAAGAGAAGGAAAAGAGAGAGAGGGAGAGAGAAAAGAGATAAAGAACCTGCCATTTAGGCAGGCTATGGGAGGGGGAGGGAATTGGGGACATTGGTGGTGGGACATGGGCACTGGTAGAGGGCGGGTGCTGGAACACTATGTGACCGAAACCTCTAAACATGAACAACGCTGTAATTATATATCTCACGGTCGTATAATAAAATGTTTAATAAAAAAAAAAAAAAAAAGTAAAAAAAAAAAATAAAATGAGCTCTGCTAAGATCAAAGAAGGAGGCATGCTCAGTTTCTCTCCAGGCAAGTGAACTTGACTCTCAGTAAAACAGAGGACAGAGCATACGAAAATTACCCTGGAACAGAGAAAAGGACCATGGGCATTTGGAGAAATACAACTAGCTGTATGATGTTCATGGACTAAAAATTATATCATTCCCCATGCATTAAATACTAAGTTGATTTTGTTCTCAAGTGTGAGGCCTCCTCTCCACAGTGCCTTACACAGGAACTTGAGAGGCAGGGACTCCGCCTTGGCAATTAACATTTAAAAGACCAGGGCTAGGGCCTGGAGATATGCACATTAGTGCTGGTTTTTGTCTTTGCAAAGACCTTCCCTTTCTGGGCTGAGTTTGGGTTTTTTGTACTTTTGCTGTAAGAAAAACATGCCTCTTGGAAAAGGATCCATCTTGGTTTTCAATCCTGATCTGACCACATAGGTAGAGGTCCAGCTAGGAATTAGAGGCTTGGGGTTCTCGTAACCTTGGATTGTATTAGCAGAGTTTAATTTTTGGTGATAAGTAAAAGTCTTCTGGAACTGTGCTGAATTCATGAATTTTGTTCATCTGCCACTGGCCCTTGAAATAAGAGAACTTGTTCCCTTGTTAATGCCAGGGATTCCAGGCATCCCGAGAGTGGACCAACCAATAAAGATCACTTTCAGTCTTATTTACTATAGCCACAGAATCTCAAACTCCTGCCATACTTAATGCTCTGTACTGTTTGCCTCATAAAGCATCTACTGCCCTCTGCTGAGCAATGTGAGAAAAGCTTCATCTCAAGGTGGATGGTAGTGGTAAACTGAAAAATTAAGTTTGGAAGATGACTAAGCCAAGATAAAACTAGGTTGCTTAATATACCTGCACCCCTATCAACACTATTAAATGAACAGAACAACCCACATCTCACCACCTTGCCTACACCTTCTGTACTCTACACAGAGCAACACTTCTGAATTTAAAATTCCATCTCAATTGTTTCTAGTTTCTAGGGATGGGGAGAAAGAGAAAAGGGGTGAGAGCAAGGGTGAGCTGATTGCTGTTCTTTGATCAGATGTACCTGTATGTCAGATGCACAAGATGCTTTACTTGTTATACTTTCACTCTGGCCCCAGATTCTGACATTTTAATAGAGACAAACATCACATTCTCTCACTCTGGAGTATCAAGAGTGTATACTGGCAAGAATTGTTGGGCTTGTTCTATTAACTACTCAGTGGCAAGTTCCAAAGACTTTTGATCCAAAAGATAAACCAGGGTCACATGGATTTATTTCAAGAGGCAAGGCCATTCCAACAAATCCATTCCATTACTGTGTGAAGTAATGTTCAGCAGATCTCTCTGTTTTATGCAAATTTCCCACAACAATTCTTCTAAAAGCAGTTTCAGAGGGAGAATGTGATTTATCTCTCACATTCCATTTTCAAAAAGGAGGATCCTTGCCTATTTTTTATATACCATTATTTCTCTGGTCACAAAAAATTCTGACACCCCACTGCTTGACAATGTTTGGTGAGCCATATCCATGACAATCATCACTACTATGTTTAATAAGTGTGACTTGGTACTTTGGCGCCTAGGATTAATAAATCCTCTCTCTCCCATTTAGAAGTTCTTCCTTTGTCTTCACCTCGCTGAAGTGTCGCCTCTTCCTGGCATGTCTCTGTTCTCAATGTCTGTGATAGAAGTATCTCACCCTGTATTCCTAGTGTTGAGGGAAAGGTGCCGCCTGTGTTCTGTGGGGTGGCCAGGCTTGAGACCCACATTCTGCACAATAGGAGGAAGAACCTAGGCTAGCCCCTCTGTAAATCATAGAGGAAAGTCCCTCACAGAAGAGAAGGAAATGGAAAGGAAGGTTGGGAGGGAAAAAAAAGAAAAAGGGGAGTCAGAGGTAGATATGTAAAAAAGAAAAATGAAGGGAAGAGATAAAGATGACAATGGAAGGAAATTCTGGCTATAGAACATAATCACATTAGGGGCATATTAAATAAGAGAACATATTAGAGAACATATTAAATAAAGGTAAATTCAGTGACTTAAAGAATTAAGAGGACAGAGGCTAGAGAGAGAGAGAGTGGATAAGGTTTTGCCTAGAATGCGGCTGACCTAGGCTTGACCCCTGGCATTCTATATGGTCCTGAGCACCACCTAGCGTAACCCTGGAGCATTGCTGGGTATAGCCCTCAAAACAAACAGTAACAAAAGCTTAGTGGTCAATGATTTGAAAGCATCACCATTTTAAAAGAGTGACTGAAGGTTGTATTTTGGTTTACAGAACTTAAAAGTCATGATATGCTATATCTTGATTTACATTTTAAATTGAAAAGCACATGCTTCTTTGAAATCTTACTTTGAGAATGAAGTATAAAAGAACCCTGGAAGCAGTAGACATGCTTTTATTAATTTCAGTACTATAAAAACAATTTCCTCTACAGATAATAACTCCCTTTGTGGATATTACTGCCAAAGAAGCTAACTTCCCTTGTTTTGGCATTACCCTCACAAAGACTAACTCTAACTCACAGGCACTTTACCTCTTCTGTTTGTTCACTAGGAACTACCTTTTGTCAGACGCTATAACTGCCAGAATCAGCATCCTCCTGATTCCAGAACCAACTCTGATGGTGGAAGGGATCTTTGTCTTTCCTCCACACCACCCACATGGAGATAAGAGGGAAAGATGATAGGAGGTACTACACATGGAGATGGTGGGAGAACTCCCCTGGGGAGACCTCCTTCTCCCCTCATGGGGGGCTGAGTAGAGAAGACTCAGGTGTCAGGACATAAATGTCAACTTTCTATGCTTTCAGAAGTTTCCCAGGGGTGGTGCCTAAGGCTCAGTTCAATTTCTGCTTATCACCTGTGGCAATGGATCATGAAATTCTTTTATCATGCATGGCCTCTCTTCTGTTTTCCTCCCCAGAAGAAACTGTTAAAGAAAAAAGAGTTTTATTCACATGGAACATGGCCTTGACTGTCATGCCTTTCAAAATGTCACCCCTGAGCCAATGACCACGTGGTTGAACAGCACAGTTCCAAGTCTCCTCTCTCCTTCCCACCAGGGAATTACTGACATTTTCTCACCCCAATTGGGGAGAAAATATGTTTTGCGTTACTTCAAGCCAAAGGAGAGCAAATGGAGTTTGTGATTCTTCACCATTGATGGTGGATCTGCCTAACTTCCTTACTTCCCGATGCTCCAGCAGCTCAGACTACACTCAGCCCCAATGCTGGATGTTCTAGCTGTGTTCTATGCTATAAGGATGATCCAGAATCTTTTGGTCCATCATGGGGGCAGAAGAGGGTCTGTAATATTTTTGCATATAGGCTCAATATAAGAATTTTTTTTTTGCTCTTTGGGTCACACCCAGCGATGCTCAGGGGTTACTTCCTGGCTCAGAAATCACTCCTGGCAGTGCTCGAGGGACCATATGGGATGCTGGGAATTGAACCTGGGTCGACGGTGTGCAAGGCCAATGCCCTACCTGCTGTGATATTGCTCCAGCCCCAGAATAATTAATTTGATTTTGTTGTCTAGGCCTTGTGTAATATAGTCAATAAGCAGGATCTCTTTGTCCAGGATGATCATGTTTCATGACTTGTTTGCCTTCTGAATACTGCACAAATATAATGTATCATTAACTGCAGTGAGACATTTTCAAAACTGAGATTTTAAATCTGAAGCAGAAGGGCTGGAACAGTATTACAGCATGTAAGATGCTATTCTTGTATGTGGCTAAACTGGGCTCCATATTAACACCACATATGGTCTCCTGAACCTGCCAGGTGTGATTCCTGAGCAGAGTCAGGAGTAAGCCCTGAGTACCAGCAGGTATGGCCCAAGAAACAAAACTCAAGCAGAATGTGGGTAGAGAAACAAAGTAAGTTTAAAGATAAATTTAAAGGTAAATTTAAGTAAACATTATGAAGCACTGAAGTTAAACTCTCCTAGCACTAATTCTAAATACAGTCAGCCACATTCATGAAATTACATCCCAAATCATGATGATCGGTTTAGGGCTGACATTTTTATTTCATCTACTAGAGCTTTTTTTTGTGATTTTTAGAAGCTTTTTCTTAGTATTTCATTTTGCATAAGAGTAGGTGAACTCCTTTCTTTTCTTTTTTTTTAATTTATTCATTTATTTATTCCCCCTCCCCCAAATTTTATTACACCATTTTAGACATACAATTGAAAGATGCTCATGTAGAGTTTTGGTTCCACAGTGTTCCAACACCCATCCCTCCACCCAAACCCATCTCCCATCACCAATGTCCCCCACCTCCCTCCCCCTCCCACACCTCAACCACTTGGCAGGTTCTGTATGTCATTTCTCTCCTCTCTATCTCTCCCTCCCGCCAAACTTTTCTGCACATCGTGGAATGCAGTGCATTAAAGGACATTACTGTTTCCACTCTTCATGCTATGGCTGGTGGCCCCAGGGCAGCTCCTGGGTGGGGCCACCAGGCTCCACAAAATGGAGGGGGATGGGCCGACCCCTGACTCCTTCTGACGAATTCCCAGTGATTCCCGCTTCTGGGAGCCGCCTACCTGGGCTCGAACTGGTTTTGCTCTGTTAATCTGGTCGTGAGGTAGTTTCCCAGCATCCGGACAGCGAAGGTGGCGGCTAGTGTGGTGGGCGAGTCTCATCCGGCTGCTTCCAGGACCCCCCAGAGGTGATGGGCCCACTCCCAAAACCCATCTGCCCTCCCGGGGACCCATGATCAGCTGGGCCCGGGTGAGTTCCAGCTTTCCCAGCCGCTTGTGAGGCTCTTCATGCTATGGCTGGTGGCCCCAGGTCAGCCCTTTCTTTTCTTCACTTTGTACTAATGATACCACACATTGAGGCAGGGATCTCACTAGCCATAACATGTAGATTTGTCCACTGGTGTTACTGCCTTTGGGAGGCTCTTCTTTGTTATCCGCTCTGGCTGGCTCTAAATAAGTCAACAGTGTCAATACATGAGTCCTCAAACCCAAGGAGATATGTAGCCAATAAAGTTTACTTGAGCAATTATTATTATTATTATTTTTGTGAAGACATATTTTAAATTAACCTCGTTTCAATTAGGAATGGAGAGATAATACAGTAGGTAGTGCCCTTGCTGCACATGTTTGATCTCTGGCACCACATTTGGAACACTGAGACCCATCAGGAGCAGCAATCCCTGAGCCTGGGGCCAGAAGTAAGCCCTGAGGATAGCCAGATGGTTTACTTGAGCAATTATTAAAGTAACTCCAGGCCACTTGAGTTGGGTTTCTAGAAGCTGTACTGATTTGTAATTTAGTCTTTCTGGAAGAAGGACTAAACCTTCTTCTCAACCTTTAAGGACTCAATAGGTCAGTCAACACAACATCTATGAAACATCCAGCTAGGCACTCTTACAAGAGTGAGTGCTCATCAAACAAGTGGCAACCACAACAGTTCTAAAATGGTGCAATCACTCTCTCATTACCTGGTAGTTAATTAGATACAAAGGAACAGATGACTGGTAATAAGCACACCTCATTAATGACTATGAAGTGATACGTAACACAAACTGGAAGAAACGGAGAACAGGCTCAGTGTTTTCTCCCACAGCATCAACAGCGTAATTACACCCACTGATCCAAGCCATCACAATTTGGCATCACAACTTCTGTTATTCAAAACTTAACAAAATATTTATTTTTTAACTGCCCAGTGATTTGGTTAAGATCGTAGTCACTAGATTATGCACAAGAAATGAAGTCCCAAAAGAACAGCCCATAACTTTTTGTCCCTGACCTTTGAAACAAGTCCAAATAGTCACAATTTATCAACCTCTAAATAAACCTTATTTTTTATTTTACTTATCTGGACAGAAAAGAAAAATTCATCAGCTTTCATTAGTGTCTCCCCAAGTGTTGGAAACACATTAAACTCAGAAATAGTGGACTTTGTAGAAAAGCATCACAAATTAAAAATATATTTCTCCATGTGGTAAAAGTGCTCTCAATCCAATTAAAGGAAACAGCAAAGGTATTTTGAAACAATCTAAGATTTGGCCTATAGTCCGTGGCATTTAATGAGAACCACAGGTCAAGGGTAATCACCATGAGCCTCGGATACACAGAAATGACATGGAGTTTGGGAGCATGCGGCCAGCAACACTTTTAATGAACTGAGTGTGAACAAGGAAAAAGTCCTAAAGCCTGAGTAAAACAGAAGTTTCATTTGTGAACATGAGGGGGGGGCAACGTAAGCTGGGCTGAAGCAGGTAGTGTCATTCCAGAAATCACTTGTTTCTTGTCTGTGATGCTCACCAGACCCATTGTGTTCTAGCTGCGGTCACGTGACTGTATGGGCATGTGAATCTTGGAAAAGCTTACTTCCCAGATATTCAAGGAAGTCAGTCACTTCCCAGATATTCTGGGAAGTAATCTGGGCCCTTGCTGCCATCTACTAATCATACAGCCCTGGGCCCTGTGGGAGGAGCACCCTGACTCCCCAGGAAATTACATCCATTAAAATGGCAGCCCACTCCCATTGTGGGGTCCACCAATGCCAGACATAGTGATATCAAGGTGTGATCTGAAACAGGCAAATACCTAGGTACTGGCATGAAGGAAAGAGAGTAAGGGCTCATCCATATGAGATATGAGAGTAACTCATCCAAACACCTCTTAGTGTTTGTTTCAGCAGTACTGTAGTTTGGAAACAAGTAATTCTGTCACTTAACACTGGTGACAAAATTCAAGGTCCATAGGTCATCTATGACCCTTGATGGAGCACAATCATACCTGTTCTGGAAGCAAGTTGTCCTTTCTGCCCCTAACAGGGGGCAGGGCACAGAACAAAGAATACGATCATGCAAGAAGTAATGGGTGGGGTGAGGCAGGAGGGTGAGGGGGGCAGAAAAGAAGGGGGACTTTTCCTTTTTACAGAAGATCTTAAGCAACAGTAAGAAAATAACCTGAAGATATATTTAAAAATAAAAAAATAGCTTCACACTGCACTGCAAATCTGTAAGCGTTTTTTCCACCTTCTTCCCCACCCAGCAGCCAGAGATGAGATGAGCAGGGAGCCTCGGTTACTAATCACAAAGACAACCTACCCATTTCATCCCTTCTTGTTAATGGCACCCGAAGTGTGTTTCTGCTCTGACACCTGTCCTCAGCTGCTTACATGATGCAGGTGTTGGAAAACCCTCTGGTTTATACACACTCACACTGCCTCAGCAACTGCTTGCTTCCAAGCAGGAAAAAATGAAAGCAGGTCGCAAATGTCTTCATATCACCATCAAGCAGGCATTCCCAGCAGAACACGCTGTGCCAGCTGGCCCGGGGCCTTCAATTGCAGCAGCCTTCTCAGGTCCCTGTCCTGGGAACTGAGCTCCAAGGGGAACCTCTGCAAGTGCCATGAGGGGGCTCACAGGACTGGCTGGCATTAAAGTCTACAGAGAGCACAGGGGGCGACTTCTCAGAGGGAGAACATGCTCCTCTGTCTTTTCTTTGAGTAGAAACCACGATGACGGTCATGCCCTGGCCAGTCCTCTCCCCGCCAGGCTACAGCACACCCCTGACATCCCCAGATCTTTGGCTGACTGGTCGGACGACAGCCTCTCCTCTTCTCACCCCTCCTTCCGCCTGGTCCTCTTGAAGCCTGGGGTCTGAAGCAGCAGCATCAGGGGGCTGGAGAGGGGTCCCTCCAGGCCCAGCAGCTCCCTCACGAGTCTCTCACCAAACTGTGCCCGACTGTACCTCTTCACATGGTAGGCGTCCTGACATTTTGTACAGGATATAGGCATTATTGATGGCGATGCTGATGGCAAACCAGAATACCTGTTGCCAGGTCTTGTTTGGTTTATGAGAAATGAAATACCTAAGACAGAGGGAAATAAGAAAGGTTCGCATTCATGGCAAAAATTATTCACAACAGCTCAAATCTGGAAGCAATCTAAGTGTCCAAAATATTGCACAAAGAGACTTGTACATACACAAAGGAGTACTATTTGAACATAAGACGAAATCATGCAACTTGCTGCTACATGGAGGGTATCATCTGAATGAAGTCACTCAGAAGGACAGATACACAATAATCTCTCTGATATATAGAACATAAAGAAGCAAAGGAAAGGAATAACAAATTACTGAAAGTAACAGCACCTAAGAACTGGACTATAATGTTGTTTATCATGGTAGAGACTTGGGGAGAGATAAAGGGGGAAATTGAGGTGGGTAGGGGTGGGGATATGAGAGGGAATCCAGGGACAATGGTGGAGGGAAATGGATACACTAGTGGGGGAATGTTGTATGCATAAAAACCAATAGTATTATACATGCAGTGACTAGAATAAAATTTAATGAGAAAGAAGAGAAAGGTTGGGTGTCCAGTTCAAAAGAGGCCTCTATTTTGTGAGAAAGGTGTGGCAGAAGGAAGGGAATGAAGAGGGCAGGAGTCAGAACAAGGAAGTCAGCTCACACCGAGGCATTGTTGTAATAAACTGACTCAAGACAAAGAGTAGGAAATAGAAACAGGAGAGGTGGATATCACAAGCTCCTGTGGGACAGTACTAGGCTGATTTGAGCTTCTAGTTCCCTGATAGTTGAATAACCCCCTGTAGACGATAGTTAAGATGGTTAGAAGGCCAGGAATCTAAACCTGGCTGGGCAGCTATAAAAGGGCTTCGTGAAGCATCCCGGGAGGGGTGGGGTTCCTGTTGCCCAGGCATGAGGTTCCTGGCCTAGGACCCAGCTTTTGCCACCCGGCCACGGGGCCTGGTTCCTGGGCCTGAGAGTCAGCACTAGGGCCACAGAGCCAAGGCCAGGACCCAGAGGACAGGTTTGAAAGAGGAAAGGTTCTGAAAACAAGGCCAGGAACCAGGGCTGTTCTGAAAGAGAAAGGACTGAAAACAGGGCCAGAACCCAGAGGGCTGGCCTAAAAGAGACAGTTGCTGAAAAGAGGGCTTGAAGAAGGAGAAAAGAGGCAGAGAGATAGAGTAACAGAGAAATAAACAGAGACAGAGAAATAGAGATTCAGAAACACAAAAACAGATAAACAGAGATAGATGAAAAGAGAGGAAAGAGAAAGAGGCACTGAAGAGAGAAGCCCTGAAGAGAGGTCCAGAGGTCCTGGAAAGAGAGGTCCTGGGAGCGACCTGCAAAAGAGATGCCCTGAGAGGGAAGTACCAAAGAGAGAGGGCCTGCTGGAGAATTTTCCGGGACAGAGGGCCCTGGAGACAGGTTCCTGGAGTGAGGTGAAATAAGGAGTGAGAAGACAGACTAAAAAAAGACTTTCAAGAGTCTGTGGTCTTGTTCCTTTATCTGATGGTCAGGGGAATGGTTGTCGGCCCTGGACACAACCAGGGACCTTAATAGATTATGAGTACTGCGGGCGACCACAATGGGCCCCGCATCTGTTGCTTTGGTTATCAGCCAACCCAAGTACTGTTGGGCCTGGGGCCCCCTTGGGGGTTCTCCCTTCTTGAGTCCTGACATTTGGCATCCCTGGGCGGGCATTTCAACACCTTATGGCAAAGGGCCCTTGTCAGGTCCTGACTTCTGGGCACAATGAACTGCTT
Source organism: Cryptotis parvus (assembly GCA_021461705.1). Lineage (NCBI taxonomy): Eukaryota > Metazoa > Chordata > Mammalia > Eulipotyphla > Soricidae > Cryptotis > Cryptotis parvus. Next base: position 77,147 of record JAJIBD010001637.1, read on the forward strand.
CCACTCCCAAAGGTCACATTCACCCTGAACTCCAGGCCTCTGCCTGAGTGTACCTCTCTTATGCACTGCAGTTTCCTACCTCAGGGGAACCTTCTTTGCCCCTGAACCTTAGTGGCTCAGGGATGTGCAGGAGGAGGGTACAGTGTTCGACCAACTTGAGAGATGCTGAGGCTGGTGAGGAAGGAGGGACAGCTTGGGCAAAGGGGAGGGAAGCGGAGTGGGCAGCAGCAGAGGAGGCAGCCACCTGGAGGTGAAGGAGCTGCAGAGAAAGGCCAGAGAGAGGGTTTAGGAATCTAATCATGGGGTCCTCAGCTTTGCATTCTGGGGAAACTATTTTTTGGTTTGTTTGTTTTTGAGTCACACCCGTGAGTGATTGGGGATTATTCTTGGATTGATGATTGGGGTCACTTCCTAGTGGTGACTGAGTGACCATTTGTTACCAGAGATTGAACCCAGGACTCCTGCATGCAAAACATGGTTCTAGCCCTCTGAACTATCTCCCTGGCTTATAACATTAAGGAAACTACTGATAATCCTTATTTTCTCTCTCCCAGGAGAGAGCCCTTGTTCCCATTCACTCACTTGCTGTACTTGTCATCGTATTTGCAGATGTAACTAAGGTGAGCAGCAAACGCCTCCACAGCCAAAGGGCAAGGGATCTCCAGGTTCTTCCTCTTGATGATGACTCCTGCAGAGAAGAGGAGATAAATATCCCTTCCCAACACTGATTTCCCTGTCCTGACAAAGCAGAGCTGAGGAGGTGAGCACACAGAGAAGAACCAATCAACATTCACTTGAACTGCAATCAATATCTGTCACTAGATGCTTAAGCTTCAGAGGGTGGAGGAAAACGTTATTAGAGGCCAGGGATGTGGCTCCATAGTAGAGCACTTGTCTTGCACATGTGAGGCCCCCAGTTTGACTCCTGACACCACATGGTCTGGTAAACAAATTAAAAAAAAAAGTCAGTAATGTTGAAAATGAATAAAGATCTCTACTGGCTGAGACCTGGTGTTTGAAACATAGGCCCTGTGTTCAGAGAGATGAGAGGCTTAAGGGTGACCCTTAGTGGCACCAGAGAAAGGGGTTGCACCAAACTGGAGTGTAAGAAACAAAAAACAATTAGAAGCCTTGAAAATGCTTATATTCTTTGTCCCAGAAATTCCATCTTCAAGATGTAGCCAAAGATATATGTATGCAGATATTCATCATATCACTATTCATATTGTGAAAGAACTTGATACCAACAGGAGTCAAGATAAGAAATTATGGATCTTTCTCATAAAAGGACAGAATATTAGACAGTTTTTGAAAGTTACGTTTTGGGCCAGCAACAGAGCACATGCCTTGTATCCATGACAAAGGGCTTGATCCTTAGTTCTTTAAAAATATTCTTTCTTCCTTCAATTTAAAAAAAAATTGGTGTCACGATTTATAATTAATAGGAATATTTCTGGTATACAATATAACTACCTCATGCCCTCCACAAGAGTCCCAATACCACTGTGGCGGTTTCCTATAACCTTCCCACAACCCACACTCAGCATCTCAGTTCTATGGGCTGACTCTCAGTGTCTGTTATCACTGGTCACTTTTATTCCCTTTACTATTCCTCATATTCCATACACTCTGCATATGAGCAATCATTCTGTATCTGTTCCTCTTTTGACACACTTCACTCAATATGTTATCCTCCAATTTCATCTATGTAGCAGTGAAGAGGAAGATTTTTTCCCTTGGATTTTGGGCCATATAGGGCAGTGCTCAGGGCTTACTCCTAGCTCTGTGCTCTGGGGTCAATCTTGGAGCGCTGGGCGGTGAAGGTATATGAGGTGCTGGAGATCAGACTCAGGGCAGCGGTATTGAAGAAGTGCCTTATTTGCTGCCTTTGCCAACCCTGAAGACTTTATCTTACTCTGAAGCTGTATTCCATTGTGTGTGTGTGTGTGTGTGTGTATGTATGTATGTGTATATCACTGTATCACTATCTTCCCATATATCATCGATTTGCTCAACAGGCACCAGTAACATCTCAATACGTCCTGTCACATGCGAGATAGCCCAAGGGCATCAGCCCGCTCCAGGAACATAAAGAGCGCCAAACCATTCCATCAGGTCATGGGAATGAGGTCCATAATTGTTACTGGTATTTGGCATGTCAAATATGATACGGTAGCTTGCCAGGCTCTGCTGTGTGGGTGGGATACTCTAGTAGTCACCTCAAAACCGAGTAATGATTGATGAGCAATGATTGATTAAGGCTATGCAACTATAAAGTAGCAGTTTAGGAGTCCGAGGGATAGTACAGAAAGTAGGGGGCTTGCCTCACAGGCAGTCAAACTGGCTTTTAATTCCTGCCACTCCATATGGTTCCTTGACCCTACCAGGAGTGATCCCTGAGTGTAGAGCCAGGAGTAAATCCTCAGTACTATCTTTTTTTTTTCCTTTTTGGGTCATACCCAGCGGCGCTCAGGAGTTACTCATGGCTCTTCGCTCAGGAATTACTCCCTGGCGGTGCCTGGGGGACCATATGGGATGCCGGGGGATCGAACACGGGTCGGCGGCATGCAAGGCAAATGCCCTACCTGCTGTGCTATCTCTCTGGCCTGAGTACTACCGTTTGTTACCCCAAAAATCAGATGGAAAAAAAAAGAGGAGGGGAGGGAGAGGGAGAGGGCATGAGAGAGGGAAATAGAGAGAGATGGAGAGGGAGAGAGAGAGAGAAAGAGAAAGAGAGAGAGAGACAGTTATCTAGACTGGAATTTTGGAGTCCTGATACAGTTTGGTATCCCAATACCCCACTGCAGGGCTAGAGAGATAATGCAGCAGGTAGAGTTCTTGCCTTGCACACAGCTTACCCAGGTTCAATCCCTAGAACATCATCCGGTCCTCTGGACACTGCTGAGTGGCCCCCAAACAAGCAGAAGCGAATATTACATTGCAACCACCACACTTTTTTTTTTATGGGGGGGGGGAGGAGGCACACCCAGCAGCAGGGGACCAAATATGGTGCCAAGAATTGAACCGGGGTCAGCAGTATACAAGGGAAGTTTTCACTATATACGATCGCTCCAGTTCCACTTGTTTTTAACAATAAAAGAGATTCTCCAGAAGACCAAGGGAATGTAATGCCAGGCCTCACACATACTAGACTTGTGCTCTACCATTTGAGTCATAAAACATGTATATTGGGCCATGCCTGATGGTACTTGGGGCTACTCCCAGCAGTACTCAGGGGACACTGTGGTGCCAGAAATGAACTTAAGGCATCAGCATGTAAAGCATATGCTCAAGCCCTTTAAAACACCTCCATGGCCCTATGAGTTATTCTTTTTGGGTTGGGGTTATGGGTGGTAGAGTCTTTGCTCAGGGATTCCTCCTGGTTCTGTGCTCAGAGGCCATTCTTGATAGGGCTCAGGGGACTACACAGGGTGACAGGAACAGAACCAAGGCTCACTGTAAGGCTAACACCCTACCTGCTGTACTATCTTTCCAGTTCCTTCATAAAAAATGTTAAGACACTGACCTCAGGACATAGGCATTTTTTTGGGTTTTAGTTTTTGGGTCGTCACACCCGGCAATGCTCAGGGGTTACTCCTGGATCTGCACTCAGGAATTAACTCCTGGCGGTGCTCAGGGGGACCATATGGGATGCTGGGGATTGAATGCGGGTCGACTGCGTGCAAGGCAAATGGCCTACCCGCTGTGCAATCACTCCAGCCCCTAATAGGTATCTTCTGGTAAGCTAAATTTAATTGCTTAAAAAAATATAGTAGAGCAGGTAACGCACTTGCCTGCATGTGGTCAACCTGGGTTAGATCCCTGGTCCACATATGGTCCCCAAGCTCATGAGGAGCAATTCCTAAACACAGAGCCAAGAGCAACCCTTGAGAACCGCCAAGAATGATCCCTAAATGCAGACTCAAGATAAGTCCTGAGTACTGCTGACCGTGCCCTGGCCCTCACACAATACCCTAGAAGGTAAAATTATGTATATATTTATATATACATATATATATATATACATATATATACATATATATATCACAATTTCTTTATCCATTTATCTGTTCTTGGACACTAGGATTGGTTTCAAAATCTTGGAAATTGTAACTAGGACTGCACTGACTATGGGGAGTAAAATATCTTTTGAATTAACGTTTTGGGGCTCTTACATTATATATCAAGAAGTAGACTTCGCTGGGTCATATGTGAGCTCAATTTTTAATCTTTCGGGAGTCTTCATACTGTTTTCTACAGAGGATGAACCCGATGCCATTCCCATCAACAGTAAATCAGGGTTCCTTTTACCCCACATATCCACCTCCGCTGGTTGTTTCTACTCCTTTGGATGTGTACCGATCTCACTGGTATGACGTGATATCTTACTGGTGTTTTTATTTGATTTTCCTGATGGTAAGAATTAAAGAGCACTTTTCCATAAGTCATACTTCTAAGTTCACTGAAAAACTAGCTCGGCTCTCAACTCAAGCCACCTTTTAACTCAGTCACTCCTGTAGCTCCAGGCTCTGGGCTCACCTGCTCTCCCTCTTGTTACTATGTGGCCTTGCTCCAAGTGCTCATGGCACACCTACCCAGGAGCATTGCTCAAAGAAGATGGAGTATGCATCGGGACCTTGAGTTGGAGATAAGACTACAGCAATGTTATGGGCATGCTCCTCAGGATGTGTAAGGGGTCCAGACTTCATGCTTTATTGAACAGAACTTTGAAAATGAAACTGGAGCTTAATTAAACACCAATACTTCGGTTTAGTATATTTTGAAATTACTGTAATTTTACCTTCTTCCTCCATCAAATCCATTCTTGTTTGGTGTCTATAAGTCCCAGTCTTTAAGAAAAGGATTTTAAAATGTGCCATCTTCTTCTGTATAATTTCTGATCACATCTACAATGCTTAGGGACACTCCCAGCTCTGTGCTTAGGTACATCATGGTACTGGGGATCAAACCTGGACTGCCATACGCGAAGCATTCACTTAGCCCATTCAGTTACCTTTCCCCCCTAAAATTTGTCATCTTAAATCCTACTGCCTAATTATTTTTTTTAAATTTTTTTTATTTTTATTTTTTTTATTATACCACCATGAGATATACAGTTACAAAAGTGTTCATATTTGGGTTTCCGCCATACAGTTTCTAGCACCCATCCCTCCACCAGTTCCCTTTTCCCTCCACCAATGTCCCATGATTTTCCCCCCTCCCCCAGCCTGCGTCTATGGCAGGCCATTTTTTTCCTTCTCTCTCTCTCTCTCTCTCTCTCTCTCTCTCTCCCTTCTATTACATTGTGGCTTGCAATACATACAGTTAGAGGTTATCATCTACATCCTTTGCCTACTTTTAATGCTGAGTTCTACTCTGATATTATCATTTACAATATTTATTATACAATGTTCCTTTTTCTGTATTACCTAACCTCTGACTCCCACACATTTGCAGTAGGTTCTACCCACTGACAAGACCTCCTGATCCATGTTTTGTCTGGCCTTGAAAATTGTTATGATGTTATCTTTTTTTATATCCCGCAAATAAATGCAGTCATTCTACATGTGTCCTTTTCCCTCTGGCTAATTTCACTTAGCACGATCCTCTCCGTGTCCATCCATTTATAGGCAAATTTTATAACTTTGTTTTTCCTAACAGCTGCATAGTATTCCATTACGTAGATGTACCAAAATTTCTTTATACAGTCATCAGTTCTCAGGTACTCTGGTTCCAGATTCTGGCTACTGTGAATAGTGCTGCTATGAAAATAAAAGTGCAGATGGTGTTTCTGTTATGTGTTTTGGTTTCCCAGGGTGTATTCCCAGCAGTGGTATGGCTGGGTAAAATGGTGTGGGATGACAGGTTTAGCTAGCTTGGGAGCTTTGCTCACAGCTTAATCTATTTACATGTTCTTAAACCAAGGTTCATTCTAATGAAATCTTTCTTCTATGTAAACACTGATAGAGGGTGTGGCAGTTACAGAAGTCACCTTGACTCTGAATAACTTCTGACTTATCATACATCTATAAGCCTTCTATGTTATCTAGATTGGGCACAGCTCCTCTTTATTCCCACTGGACCCAGCGTGGGACAGTTAGAATTTACCAGGAGACTACCACCGTGGCTATGTTGAGACTATCTTTAAGATTATAGGAAGGATCATACTAGTTAGCCCTCACGCAGGTGAGTGAGACCCTTTCAGTATTCGGAGAACAAGATACTCTGAATCACCCTGGTGCAGATAATAAATAAGGACCTTGTGCTACCATCTAGATTACCTGAAGCCCATGAAATTAAGATTTATTAAAACAAAGTACAAAGTACTACTTTGTACCAGACCCCCCACCCCTCTCCAGTGTTTTACATAAGAGCTAATCTCTGAAGAAGGGGGTTAGTCCTTGCTGTAACCCTTTATTTATACCTACAATAGGGTGTGGCACCACTATCTACAAGCTGCTTAGGGTTCTTTGTTGACAGGACCCTCCCTGTCAACAGTTAGGATTACTTTGGTGTATATAAAGGGACTGACTTGAGGCACCCTCCCTTTTTTCCTTATTTTGGGTAGGATCTTCTCGGATGATATCCTTTCTCTTTGGTGGGAGATTTGGGCTCTCTTTTTTTTTTTTTTTTTTTTTTTTTTGTTTTTGGTCACACCAGGCGATGCTCAGGGGTTTCTCCTGGCTCTGCACTCAGGAATTACTCCTGGCAGTGCTCGGGGGGACCATATGGGATGCCGGGGATCGAACCCGGGCCGGCACAGGCCGGCCGCGTGCAAGGCAAGCGCCCTACCCGCTGGGCTATCGCTCCGGCCCGATTTGGGCTCTCTTGTATGGTCTAAGTTCTGACCAGAGCTAGAGTTCTTTCATTATATTGAATTGCGGTGGTAGAGCTTTTGTACTATTAAAAGCCTTTTTGGAACTGCATCGAACTTGTGAGTTTTCATCCATTCCCTGGAAGCCTGAGAGGTAGAAGAGAACTTCTGTCCTGATACTGTTGGGGACCCTAGTGTCTCCCCGACAGAATGGGAGCTCAATTTCTAGTCTTTGGAGGAATGTCCATATTGCTTTCTAAAAAAGGCTGTACCAGTAGACATTTCTACCAACAATGGATGAGAATCCCTTTCTCCCTGCATCCACGCCAGCATTGTTGTTCTTGCTCTTTTTGGATATGCGCCAGTCTCTGTGGTGTGAGGTGACATTTCATTGTTGTTCTGATTTGCATCTCTCTGATAATTAATGATGATGAGCATTTTTTCATATGTCTTTTGGCCATTTGAATTTCTTCCTTGTTGAAGTTTCTGTTCATTTCTTCTCCCCCATTTTTTTTTTTTATCTACTGCCTAATTCTGACCTTCCTGAATATGCTGTTTTTCTTCTTTATTTCACTCACATAACGTGGTACAGTGTACTGTTTTCAGGCATCTTTTCAGAGACTCTCCCTTAAGATAACTGGTGGGAAGCAGTTCTGGCACCTTCTAAATATATTCTCTAGAAACATCCTTTCTGTAATGGATGGACATGGAGACTATCATGCTGAGTGAAATTAGTCAGAAGGAAAAGGACAGATATAGAATGACTGCATTCATTAATAGGATATAAATGGATACCAGTGTTTTACTAAATATGGGAAATGGCAATGGCAGATTAAAACTCACCATTGAATATACACAAAGAGACTTAAGTGATAAACTCTAAATATCTGCAGGGCTAGCCACAATGTGTAAAATAAGAGGGAGAGAGATGCAGAGACAGAGAGAGAGACAGAGAGAGAAAGAGAGGAAACTGGGGTACCTGCTATTAAGGCAGCCTGGGGGTGGGGGTACATTGGTGGTGGAAATGGGGCACTGGTGGAGGGATGGGTGCTGGTATACTGTATTACCAAGAACCAATTATGAACACCTTTGTAATTGTATGTTTCACAGCAGTATAATAAAAAATTTAAAAAAAAAATAAAAAAAAAAGAAACATCCTTGCTGAGAACCGAGACTCCAATCACCTGAGTACAGAGGCCAATTCAAGTTGTAATCTTCAGTATGTGGGGTTAGTCCTAGATGTCTCCTCTAAGTGTCCTTGCCACAGTATTCCAGAGTGGCCACATTTTTTTCGACCTCCTAACAACCTAAGTGAGATTTCAACTACAAATGTTTGAGTTTCCTGGTTGTAAATAGTGCAATTGTGGTGTGTGGTGGTAGGGTTGGGAGATGAAAATAAATGAACAGAGCTTAAACACACATCATACACACATATACATGTGTGCATATGCATCTTGTGCGCATCACACACACACACACACACACACACACACACACACCTCTGAGTTCTTTGCAGCTATTCTTTCAAGTGAAGAGGAAAGATGTGAAAGAGTATTTGGAGTGTTAATGTCTGTCATTAAACTTTTGACTTTCCTTTCAAGAATTTTATAATTTTAACTGTAGTCATTTTATTTATTTGGAAGGGGGTTGGGGCCACATTTGGCAGTGTGCAGGGCTGCTGCTGGCTTTATGCTCAGGAATCACTCCAGGTTATGCTCAGGAGCATGCAGTATTGAGGATCCTAATGTGGTGGGCAGTATGCAAACACTTTAAACTCAATACTGTATCTCTGTTCCTACAGCAAATATAAACTATGTGTGAAATTTCCCATTTATGACTTTTGAACCTGCCCCCACCAAAGTCTATTATCAAATCAAGGGAATACAGCCCCTAAACTGCAAAGTAAATGGTAAATTTCTACAAAAGACACTAAAAAGGTATGAATGGTTGGTTTATTTCACTCCCATCGCATTAAGAGAAATTTTTCAAAAATTCCAGGATATGAAGGTGTTTGTATGTATGCCCTTCAAATATCCAATTAACATAGTCATGTACAACATGAGATAACTAAGGGAAGTTACCTGCAAGCTGCACCACAACTATAAACCCCAAATAGCTGACAAGTAAGGGAGGAAACTCATTTAAGGATTACACATGGCAGGTATTCAATTAACCTAGGTTCACGCATCAGACTAACCCCAGGCTCAAAGTCAGTAGAGGACTTGAAATTCAAGTCCTGCTGAAACTCACCAAAATCCCCATTGTGTCAACCTCCATCAGTCCCCAATACATGTACCTAGTGGTCTGTGCCTACCTTGCTGCATGGGTGAGTAGGCGTTGGTCAAGAAACGGAAGTACCCTTTGTTGTACCAGCAGATCAGAGACATGTTCCCCTTCATCTTGATCTGGTGCTGGCCCCGGGCAGGGGTGGTAGTGGGGTTCGTGAGCATGGAAAGTGGCAGGCCAGTGCAGTCACTCTTCCTGGAGCTGAGTAGTCCGCAGCAGTAAATCCCTGTGGATAAGAGGGATCCCAAACTAGACACACATCAGAAATGTAAGTGCAATCGCACCGTGCACCATGTTCAAGGGCAGACAGGCTACCCTGTTCTGAGGCAGTGAAAATGAATGCTCTAGAACTCTCTCTTGAAGATTCAAGCTTGGGGGTTCTTATTCCAGACAGCTGCCTCTCCCAGTACTGAAAAAGAGGGTATTTAGGATTACATGGTAAAACTAAAACATAAGCAGCAAAGTTTTAATAGTTCTCTTTGTTAGACTGCTTGCTGTGTGGCAGGCACAATGTAAGCTACATGCACCTACCTTCACCTCAACTTCTAGAAACTTTTTGCACTCAGTAGGTAACTGCTCTGACCCCCTCACCATAACTCAAGCAGCTAAAGGCCCAGCAAGCCACCTGTCTGCACAACTCTCATAAGCACTGTGGGAGGTGGAGAATCGTCCCTCTGGGAATTCTTTATCAGAGGAAAGAATCATCAAAAAGTGTGCAGCCCATGGGGCCGGAGCGATAGCCCAGCTGGTAGGGCGTTTGCCTTGCATGCGGCCGGCCCATGCCGGCCCTGGTTCGATCCCCAGCATCCCATATGGTCCCCAAGCACCACCAGGAGTAATTCCTGAGTGAAGAGCCAGGAGAAACTCCTGAGCATTGCCGGGTGTGACCCAGAAAAGCAAAAAAAAAAAAAAAGTGTGCAGCCGACCAGTAAGCATGAAATGCAGTAACTGGATCGAGGAGCCTCCTGAGGGTGAAGAAACTGGAGTGGCCTCTAATGCCCTCAGGACTTCATGGGGATGGGAGGGACTATGAGCCCACCTCACAGACTGACCCACTCAGTTGATCAGGCAGCCACTGGGGCCACTGAAGAGTTCATCTCTTGGCTTGCCTCTAGCCTCCTAGAGGGCCTCTAGAGGGACCGGGAGAGACAATTTTGATGAACACCCTGGAAAGGCTTACCCTGTTTTCATCCTTGTCCAATGAACCCCAGTAACAGTGCACATTCTCTTAGTATAATTTCCCCATTGCTGCCTCTATACCCATACTGGGAAAATGTCTGGATCCACTCCTTTCCCAGAACCAGATTTCCAGCATTCCTAAGTGCACCGGATGGCACGAGTCTTTTGCTTGACAGAGTGTTCACAGCTGCCTGAGCCTCTGAAATATCCAACTAGCCCAGACACAAAATAATGTTTTAAAAGTACAACTGTAAAATAAGGGCGAGAACTACGTGAATGAGAACCACCATCCCTGGTCTCCATACACACAGGCAAAGAGCAGATGTACTATTGTTAAGTGTGAAGCAGAAAATAAGAGCATCACTCAAGTTTTCATAAATATGCTCCTTACTATAAATGATTATTAGATGAAAGTCTATGTCTGTTATTTTACCATAAGTCCCTGTGCCCTAAGAAGGACAGCTAGACTCTTAACTCTCACCTACAACTCCCTTTTTGCTTTGTTTTGTTTTGGAATCACGCCCTGTGGTGCTCAGGGCTATTCTCGGAGGTGGTGGAGAGGTGCTTGAAGGACTATGTGGTGCTGGGATGCAAAGTCCTGTAAGCCATCTCTTGAGATCTATATCCTTTAACTTTGGCTGCTTAGCAGGATATCCTAGTGCAGATTCTTAAGACAAGCATGCTTGGTGGGAAGGGCACCTCCTAAAGGGAGAGCTGTAGACGGGGCAGCCATTCATAGTAAGTGCTAGTCATTACAGTTACAGTTTAAGAGATCCTGTGTGGACCACAAGGCTTAAGGAGTGTGAAACTAAATTTAAAAAACAGGTAATGTAATCTTTGCCAGCTCTGGGAAAACTCAGATTTCATGTCTATTTTCTTCACACCAGAAAATTCTCCTCTATCTTCCTCTTCAGTCTCTGAGCCTGGGACCACCCCTTTTCTTCCAGGTCAGGCACAGGTCAGCAGGCTAAGTCCCCAGGGAAGCAGCTCCGGAGGCTGCAGTAGCTCTTCTGCATCTTGGCTCCTCACACATGGCACCAGATCCACACGGATGACTGAACTCTACCACAAGACTTCAGTCACTGACACAAATACGCAGGGAGCAACTGGGCCCCATATAAACTACCTCTCAGGGAAGTGCAGGGAATCCCAAGGCTTTCATTGCTATATCCATGGCACCCATATTTGGCCTTGCAGCCTTGGCTCTCTCCCATGCTTCAATAAACCCCTCATTTTCCTGGGGAGATAACATTAATGCCAACATCTTTCAACTTGCCCACATTATAGTCCTTTTGTGCAGTAGACTTTACATGCATAATTGCAGCCCAGGCATAAAACAGTGCCCAGGGACTGCCTCCTCCTGTGCTTTAAGAGGAGGAGTCAGCAGAAACGGGGTTAATGCTCTTAATGAAGGATTCCACAGTATTCCTTTACCCCTTCCTTCATGGTAGCACATAAGAAGTCTAAAGCACAGGAGAGGGGTTTCATCTTGGCCTCCACAGCAGTAATAAATAAATTTCTTTTGGAAATTGTTTGCAAGTCATTTTACATGTAGCATTTAAAAATATAGCACTGCCAATAAACCGAAATACTAGAACTTCTTGACCAGTCATGTCTTTAAAACAAAGACACCAAAAAAAAAGCAAAAGTGCCCTGAGGTCATGGATATGGCTCAGTGATATAGCACCTTCCTTGCCCATGGGACACCCTGGGTTCAATTCTTGACATGTGAAACAAAAGTGGGCACTGTCTGTTCCAGCAAGAGATACAGCTCAATGGGTGGAGCTCCGATTTGATCCCCACTACCACATGATTCCACGAGCATCTTCAGGAGTGACACCCCAGCACAGATCAGGGCACAGCTCCCGGCCCTGCTATATGTGGTGCTGAAACAAACAAATGAACAAAAACTGTACGAAGATGGGTGGAGCTTTGTTCTGTACACCTTAAGACTGGCATCCTTACAGCTCTCTGATACTCGGCAGGGTTCAGTCATGCTGCAGGCTGAGGTCGATCTGAACTCTGGGAAGTTCTCTTGGCTTGGCACCCCCTGTTTATGCTGCCCTTCACACCTGCACATCTGGTTCTCTCTCATTGTGTCTCCAGAAAAGGAGGATACCATGCTCAGAACAGCTTTCCACTTGACTCACCTTGCTTTTCAAACTCCTCAAACAGAGTTAGGCTGGTGATGCTTGGCCCGGTGAAGATGATATAGTTCTTGCCTGTTGCATTCCGGCAAAGGTTCAGCGCCACCATGCTGTGCAGCTGTGGTTTGTTCTTCAGTGTATCCAGTCCATCTGGGCCACCGCTTTCCTTCAGGTGGACATAAATCTTTAACAGAAATGCACAGGGTTCAGAGTTCACCAGAGTGCCAAGCAAGAACCCAGAAATATGGGTGGTGGTAAAGTCACGCTCTCTTTTTGGGTCACTGTCATGTGTTCACCTCAGAGAGTGTCCAGGTCACTTCCAAGGTGACCTAGGAAGCTGACTGCTCTACTTGGCTCTTCAGTTTGGAAATGTCAAGTAGAGAATAGAGAGAGAAGATAAGCACTGAGGCCTGTGTGCTGAGGTCAGAGTAAACATCTCCAAGTGCTGGAAAGAGATATGACTTTTACAATAAATAAAACTAAAGGCTACCTCACCAGTAAGGGGCTAGGAGGAATAAACTTACCTATGCATTTTCCACTAAATATAAATTTTTAATTCAAAAAGTCATTCACAATCTTTGTTGCCCTAATTCTTTACAATAACCACCACACAGGCAGAATAGGTACTCACCTTGCAGGCAGAAGACTGAGCCAGGAATTAAAAGTTCACCAGGGATTTGAGGACCACGAGAGAGGGTGTGCTAGAATAAGCAATCAGTTTTTATACTTCATTCCATACATCGTCAAAGGGGTGGATGCAAGAACTGAGAAAGATTCAGCAAGAGTATGACCCACGGGGCCAGAGTGACAGCGCAGCGGGTAGGGGCGTTTGCCTTGCAAGCGACTGACCCAGGTTCAATCTCTGGCATCCCATATGGTCTCCTGCGTACCACAAGGAGTAATTCCTGAATGCAGTCAGCCAGGAGTAATCCCTGAGCATTGCCAGGTGTGATCCAAAAAGAAAAAAAAAAGAGTATGACCCACTCCTGACCAGCAGAACGAATAACTAGGGCATCAACTATTATGGTCCTCATGGGAAAACAGCTCTCATGCAATGTTCTGGGTGCCTTTGCTGGCAGCAATCCACACACTAACAGTGCACATCCATGCCTGTCAGTTCCTGGGGACCAAAGCTCACCGTAGGGAATGGGGCTAACCCCGGTTGTCCTTTACAGCACAAAGGGCCACATGTTCTGGGTGCCTTTGCTGGCAGCAAACCACACACGAACAGTGCATATCTATGCCTGTCAGTTCCTGGGGACCAAAACTGACCATAGGGAATGGGGCTAACCCGGTTGTCATTCACAACACATGCACAGGGCCACAATACTGCAATAACAAAAATTGAAATGAATTACAGAGTGGTCTTGGGCATATACACCATACCACCCTTAGTGAAATAGCCCATAAATATTATAGATTTATTTTCAGTAAATTTGTATCACTGTATCACTGTTTTCCGTTCATCATCGATTGGCTCGAGCGGGTACCAGTAACATCTCCATATGTCCTGTCTCATGCTAGTAGAGCCCAAGGGCATCTGCTTGCTCCAGGAACATAAAGAGCCTCAAACCCATCAGGTCATGGGAATGAGGTATATCAAACAATAATATCTGATGCTCCTGAGACAGAGAAAAGCTAATGAATGTGGTACTATTTCTTTTTTTTTAACATTTTATTATACCACCGTGAGATATACAATTACAACGTTGTTCACGCTTGGGGGTTTCAGTCACACAGTGTTCCAGCACCCCGCCCTCCACCAGTGCCCTCAACCACCACCCATGTCCCCAATTCCCTCCCCCCCACGTCCTGACTAAATGGCAGGTTCTTTATCTCCGCCTCTCTCTCCCTCTCTCTCCTCCTTCTCCCACACATTGTGGGTTACACTCACGGTACTATTTCTTTTAAACAAAAAAAAGGAAACTTGTAAATATCCATGTTGTAAAAACACCTTGTGAATATTAATGCTGCTCCAAATGCAGCATTAATATTTTGAGGACTATGAGTCCTCAAAATATTAATATTAATAAAATGTTAATATTATCTTAATATTATCAAAATATTATATTAATATTCTTGATCACTTGAATCCCGTTATTCATCGATTTGCTCGAGCGGGCGCCAGTAACATTTCCATTGGACCCTATCACGTGCCAATGTAGCCCAATGGCATCTGGTTGATTCAGGAATATGAAGAGCCTCAAACCGTTCCTTCAGGGTCTTAACAAGGAAGTCTGACCATATTGTAGGTGGGCGGCCACGTGATCTTTTGACATCCCGTGGGAATTAGTATTATCCTCATTAATATTTTGAGGACTGTGAGTCATCAAAAGGAATGGCTTCTTTGCAGCTGCAGGTAAAGGCTCTATGATGAGTAGCAGTTTCTTCAGGTAACTCAGTGAGACTCCACCATTTTGTTTTGGGGTCTTTTTGCCTTTACCACCTCAATTCACAGAAAAGTTCTCTTTAGGAGAGATTAAGACAATGAGCCAGAAAAATCAGTTTCAGCCAAATGTGACATAATTCTGGCTCAAAGAGATTTTTGTCTAACTAGGGTCCTATCCTTCAGCACAGCCTATTTCTACGGCCACTCTCATGGATTTCTGCTTGGACCCATGCACTCTTTCCCAGACATCTTAGCTGAATGCTTCTCATCCATGCAGGGCTTGTGTGTCAAAGTCCATCTTAGGGAAGTTCTACTTTTATCCCCCTGTGTCATCTGTAAAGAAATCCTGCATCTACACCCAGAATTTTAAGCCATAAATGAGAGGTATACTGTTGGAACTTAAGCCTAATCTTCATGATTTTGCCAAGATCTTTCTGCAAGATTGGAGCAGTCATGTGTATACTCAACCTGAGATGGCTAAAATTAACAGATTTCACTGAAATCTGCCCCTTGAGGTGTTGCAGGTGTGGCTGCAGTGCCCAGCTGCATTGGCAGGTGGCAGACAGGAGACAGGCTTGTCTACACCTAGGGCTCTGCCCTGTGGGCCCTGGATGATTGATGGTCTGACAGAGAAAAAGACTGGCTCCCTGGGATGAACCCAGAACCACAGCAGAGCCTGGCAAACTACCCATGGTGTATTCGATATGCCAAGAACAGTAACAATAATGGACCTCATTCCCAAGGAATGAAGGCGTTACTGGCGCCTGCTCAAACAAATCAATGAACAACTGGAAAACAAGTGATACAAATGTTATACTGAAATCCTTCATCCTAGTTAAAAATTGTAGCTGCATCTGGTAGAGGATGTATGACTAAGCAAGAACAAATGTCCAGCAAGAAGAAATGTGACTCAGCAAGAACTCTTTTTTTGTTTGATTTTTGGGTCACACCTGGTGGTTCTCAGGGGCTATTCTTGCTCTTTCTCATAGGACTCCTGGCAATGCTTGGGAGACCCTATATAGTGCCAGTAGGCATGAGGCAAAGCAAGTGCATTAAGCACTGATGAATATTTTTGGAAAATAAAAGGGGCCAGAGAAACAATACAGGACATAATTTGCTTGTCTTGCATGTTGTTGACCCCAATTCATGATCCCTGAGCACAGAACTGGGAGTAGCCCCTCCAAATTGTCAGGTGTGACGGAAAACCACCATCCTCTCCTGAAAAAGGAAAGCAAACCTTGGACATGGATGGCTGTAAGTCACTGACTTCCATGATTGGCCCAAAAGGTAATGGGACCTAAACGTGCAGTAATGACAAGGTGGTGGCAGTCTTTCCCAGTTAAATCATGAGTGGAATTCTTCAAAACGCCACATTTTACCAGGTGTAGAGAAGTGCTTTGGGGTTAGTGTATTAGTTGATAAGGGCTGCCATAATGTAGCACAAGTCTGTAGTGTGTCTCTTGGGAGCGGTGGCAGGGGAGAGGTGTTGGAGTACATGCCCTAATGGGCTTGTGGTTCCAGCTACCCAGAGCCTCGCAACTGCTCAAACGAGCTGTCTTTTGCCTGAAATTCTCTCCCTACAGGCCACACTGGCAGACTGGGGCAGGACTGAAAGAGATATTTGACTTTATGACTTTCTATGGCAGAATATTTTATCATGGGTCTTGCTAGCTTTAGTGCTATTTTCTCTTAACCCCACGGGTTCTCACGGGGGAGAAGTGTGAGGTTTTCCCAAGAGATCACTTGGTGAAGTTGGGATCCAACATTATAATTAATCCTGCTAGGTCAAAGAGACATGCCAATTGCCTTCAGTCAAATGAATGTGGCTCTTTAATAATAAAGGCAAAGTAAACAATATTACTCTGACAGATTCTGGAATTTAGTGGAGGTTTAGAGATTCGCTGGCAATGGCAAGATATATTTCCATGCTAAGAAATTAAATCTTGAGTTACATTTCATCACAGGTGCCCGCCCCATCTCTACAAGTATCTGTAGGAAAGCTGAAGATGAGACTAGGCTCTGGCAAATTAGGATTTGAAAAGCCCAGGCAAGTGTACAGATCTGGAAGTGGTTGACTAAGAGCTGCCTGGCTGGGGGCAAAGGGATATAAAAGAGTGGCTCTCTCTCTCTCTCTCTCTCTCTGCCGCTTGGCTCTCTCTGTGTGGTCCATATTCTTCCATCTGGGCATGGGCTCTGGCCTGAGCACATGGTTCAGGATCTAGTGGCCATCTTGGCTTAGTTTCCTGATCCAAGCACGTGGTCTGGGTCCAGCTAAAAATTAGAAGTCTGGAGTTTTCCTGACCTTGGATTGTATTACCAGAACTTGTTCGAATAAAGCTTTTTGGAACTTTGATGGGTTCGTGAATTTCGTTCGTCCTTTGGGGCAGAAGGGGATTTGCTCCCACTCCCTGAAACTGCTGGGGAACCCAGCAGAGGCTCCCTGATAGGGAGGTAACACATTTATCATTTCCTCATAGTTATGTAAAATAACTTAACATGATGAACGACCTAAAACCTGAGTTGCGTAGGAGGAAGAGAGCGGCATGGAATGCCTTCAAGAGCATCAAAGAAATAGCTGAAAGGACAAAGAACCTCCAGCTCCGGGCACATCTCTTGACTCCACTGTTCTCCCTGCATTAACAATGCCTCAGAGACCTAGGACCTACAAAAGCAGGATAAAAACACTATTCGGGTCTCCCAAAGAGGAATCGAAAGAGCTATGCTTGGAATATTACGCCTCATTCAAGTGAGAGAAGGAATCCGGAGTTCCGACCTCCATCGATGTTCCAGAGTCAGGGATGCTGTCTTGTTTGCCAAGGCATCGAAAATCAGATGGGCTGGACATGTAATGCAATTTGGAGCTGATCGCTGGACTAGAGTCATTACCGACTAGATCCCACAGGAAGTCAAAAGATCACGTGGCCACCCACCTACAAGATGCTCAGACTTCTTCGTCAAGACCCTGAACAGTTTGAGGCTCTTTGTATTCCTGAAGCAAGCAGATGGCATTGGGCTACACTGGCACATGATAGGGTCAAATAGAAATGTTACTGGTGCCCGCTCAAGCAAACTGATGAATAACAGGATGTCAAGTGATCAAGTGATGTAAAATAGAATATGAGATCAAGAAGCTGGTTCCGGGGCCGGGAGCGATAGCCCAGCGGGTAGGGCGTTTGCCTTGCACGCGGCCGGCTCATGCCGGCCAGGGTTCGATCCCGGCATCCCATATGGTCCCCGAGCACCGCCAGGGAGTAATTCCTGAGCGCAGAGCCAGGAGTAACCCCTGAGCATTGCCGGGTGTGACCCAAAAGGCAAAAAAAAAAAAAAAAAAAAAAAAGGTGGTTCCATGTTCAATGTTTACAGTGTGTCTGTGTCCTATTTCCAAGTTTACTGATCACAAAGCCTCACTGTACTTTACATATTTTTTAAAGATGGGTAGATTCTTAACTACTAAGGTTAGTTAAGATTTAACATATGAGTTGGGAGGAGGGAGGGCACATTTCAGCCGTGAACAGGGTGGAGAAAAGAAAGAACCCAAAGAAAAGGAAAGAAAGAACCCAAAAGTTATTTCTTATGGCCAGAGAATTGCATATGGTAACACTGAGTGAGATCTTTCTAAGGCAGAATGAGGAAGAATGTATCAAATAGCAAAGTGGCAGGTCTGCACAGCTCTTTCTAACCCAGCTACAGAGCAATAAATGGGCCCTCAGAGATTCTCCATGAAAGCTAATAGCCACTTGAAAGGTCTGAACACTGAATGAGGTCTGGGTCAGATTGCTAGGAAGGGCCTTCCTAACTTCAGATTTCTCTCACACATTACTTAAATGGGTTTGAGTTTCAGAGGTGGGAAGTATATGTCAGCAGCAGCGACCAAACAACAAACCAGTATAAGATATACACACCAAGTTCAGACACACCAACAAAGTCAGCTACAAGAAAGAACTCTCTCCCAATAAGGCTCAGCCCTTATTTGCAGGAAAGTGAAGACTTGAGAAAGCAGGCCTGAATGTGGACTGCTAAGAGTGAGCCACCCCAGTAACCAACTGCCCAGGCCTTTAAAATACTAACCAGGGGCCGGAGGCGATAGCCCAGAGGGTAGGGCATTTGCCTTGCACGCGGCCGGCCTATGCTGGCCGGGTTTGATCCTCGGCATCCCCATATGGTCCCCCGAGCACTGCCAGGAGTAGTTCCTGAGTGCTGAGCCAGGAGTAACCCCTGAGCGTCACCGGTTGTGACCACAAAAAAAAAAAAAAAAAAAAAATACTAACCAGAAAGGGTCACAGTGCCTAGAATCGGAAAACACTGATTTCTCCTAGATCTAATCTTTGATGGACTGTTGCCCACAACTTCCCCATAAATGGTTGTCTTTGCAGCTGAGGCACTGACTGACCCAGAGAACTATAAACTTACTTTCATGACAAAGTCAGTCTTTTTAGAAGACAGCTCTATCAGGTCCCTGGAAGACCTAAGAACAAAGTGCATTCAGGTATCACCCTCTATTTCCAGGCTAGATCCGGAGCATACAATGGTGTGCTCTCCCTCCCTTTCCATATTTTTTGAGGTGGGGGAAACGGAGGCTACAAGGATCTCAGAGTTGTAGAAAAGCAGAGTACATGTGAGGGAATTCTGCACACATCCCTGAGGTCTTGGCCATTGGCTTCCTCATTACAAAATATATATCAAAGTATGTAAGTAATCAACTTCAAGTAAGGGAGGGGCTTCATGGCACAAGCTCCTCCCACGCCAGAGTAGTAAAGGGTATAACACAGCTCCAAATTTCCAGCAACATAATTTTCCTTAGGAATTATACTAGGAAGACATCTGTTCAGATCTTGTCCAAAATTATCTTCATCTCTCTGGGCACAGTAAGACACGTGCCCACTCAGCTAGAAACAGGTGGCATCAGAACTGCTGTAATTTTCCTCAGACTCTTCCTTCATAAAACTTTATAAGGTTTCATTTTATAACTGCATTTGCATAAAAGAAAATACGTTAACACTATACGTATGAAAGCTCTTTCTTCAACTTGCAAGTTTGGTTTCATCCCTTAATGTATTTTGAAGAAACAGAAATGTTTTCATACTCACAAAAGGTTTTAAATGTCCTAAGCACTGTTCCTGCTCTGCCTTGTGGGGAGTCAGCTCTGGACAGAGAAGAAAGTGAGGAATAGACCCTCAATGGACATGTGGAGAGAACAAGGTAGGGAAGCGGTGGCTGTGGCAGGACGTGGTATGTGTAAGACGTGTAAATCCAGTGTGATTATGTTGAGTTTGAAATTCCTGTGATACCCCAAGTAGCAACCACATGCAGAGAAAACAGAAGAAAAAGGTTGAATGCAGATGTGAGGGGGAGAGTCAATCTTGTGGAATGAAATCCTGGGTGGCTGGCTGAGCTAGACTCTTAGGATCACATTACAGTGAGGTGTTAAGCAGATCATGGAGGAGCTTACAGAAAAATGGAAAGGAAGCATCAGGGAGATGGGACCTGAACCAAAAAAAGAGAGGTAAGAGTAAGACATGTCCAGGATAAGTAAATTATTAGAAGCTTCACCAATCTGTGGGGAAATGATGACTGAATTTGGGTATCTTGTCATTTCTTCACAGTCATGTGATTCCTGATAGGACTAGAACAGAAATGCAGTTGCTAATTACAACATTACTTAAAATTCAGTGTAACAATTCATTTCTATATTAACACACAGGCTGTCTCTCCTCACACAATGTGGGCTCTCTGCTTCTAATTGACTGTCATTTTTGGAAACTCAAATTTAGAAACCCTTTGTATTAGGTGTTTTCTTTATTTTTGCCAACCCAATATTCTATTAGTCTGATCTGCTTATATGAATTATGCCTTCTTTTTTTGTTTTTTTGTTTTGGGGGTCACAACCGGTGATGTTCAGGGTTACTTCTGGCTTTGCACTCAGGAATTACTCCTGTAGGTGCTTTGGGACCATATGGGATGCTGGAGATCAAACGCAGGTCGGAAGCATGCAATGCAGACACCCAACTTGCTGCATTATTGCTCCAGCCTTCATAGACGAATTACTTCTATGGACTAAGATGTCAACCTGTATCTTTAGCTAAGATGAAAATACGTAACTGCAATGAAGAATCAAGAATCTTTCATTGAGTCAAGAATCAATGAAAGAATCAATTGAAAATCAATAATTTTCAATAGACTCTTTCTATAACCCTGAGTCACTGCTATTATTAATGAAGAAGTACAGATTCCTGCGTCCAGTTTGGAAAACCACCTCTGAAGCAATCATCAGGAATGTAAAGCGGCAGCATCACAAGACCCACATATGTATACACCATGCCGGCACTCTTCTAGAAAGCTCAAAGAAAATGCTGAACACCATTTCAGTATTTAATTGCTGCCACACATAACTTGGGGGAAGAAAAAATTTGTTTCAGTTTTGCTAAAAATTGTCTTTTTTTTCTTTTTTTTTTAAAAAACTGAATCATAATGAGATACACAGTTACAAAGTTGTTCATGACTGGGTTTCAGTCATACAATGTTCTATCACCTGTCCCTTTACTAGTGTACATTTCCCTTAACCAATGTTCCCAGTTTCCCTCCTCTCATCCTTGCCTGCCTCTGTGACAGACACTTTCATTCTCTCTCTTTCTCTCTCTCTATCTCTCTCTCACACACACACACACACACATACACACACATACTCTTTCACTCTCTTTCCTTTTGGGCATATAGTTTACAATACAGATACTGAAAGGTATATCATTTTACCTACTTTCAACACTCAGTTCCTGTCCAAAATGATCATTCCCAACCACCATTGTTACACAGGTCTCTTCTCTATCCTAACTGCTTTCAGTCTCCCTTCTTCCCCTGATACTCTTGTAGCAAGTTGCAACCACTGAACAATTCTCCTGGCCTTTGTTTTAACTTGACTTGGATATTAGTGATACACACACACACATCTCATGTATATAAGAAACAATTATATATATATTTATTATGGACATGTATATCTCATATATATGAGATATGTAATAACTCATATAATATGATATAATGCATATATATTATATTACTGTTTATTAAATATTGTAATATGTACAATACACTACAATTACATACATATTACTGTTATATATTACATATATTACATATAACATATATAATTTACACCCCAGAAATGAATGTAGTCATTCTATATCTGCCCGCTCCTTTTGACTCATTTCACTCAGCATGATACTGCCATGTTCATCCATTTATAACGTTAATTTTGTGACATCATTCTTTTCTAAAGGCAGTATAGTATTCCACTGTGTATATGTACCATAGTTTCTTTATCTAGTTGTCTGTTCTGGCACTTGGGTTGCTTCCAGATTCTGGCTATTATGAACAGTGCTGCAGTGAACATAGAAGTGCAGATGGTGTTTCTGCTGTGTGTCTTTGCCCCCCACCCCCACCCCAGTATATTCTAAGAAGTTGTATTGCTGGGTCAAATGGAAGCTCAATTTCTAGTTTTTTGAGGAATGTCAATATCATTTTTAAAAGGGTTGGACCAGTCAGCACTCCCACCAACAACGAAAGAGAGTTAATTTCTCCCTGTATCCGTACCAGTAAGGGATGCTCTTGCTCTTTTGAATGTGTACCTGAAATTCATATGACCAATAAACCCCAAAATAGGTAAAGCAATCCCTGGAAAAAGAAGATGGGAGGCACACCTTACTCAACTTTAAACTGTACTACAAAGTGGTAGTAATTAAAACAGCATGGTAATGGAATAAAGGCAGACCTGTACAAGTTGTAACAGAGTTGAATATCCTGATACAGACCCTCAAATATATGATCATTTAATCTTTGATAAAGAAGCAAAAAGTTTGAAGTGGAGCAAGGAAAGCCTCTTCAACAAGAGGTGCTGTGAAAACTGGGCAGCTACATGTAAAAAATGAACTCAGACCTCTTTCCAATGCCATGCACAAAAGTCATATCAAAATGGATTAAAGATCTCAACATCAAACCTGCATCCATAAGGTACACGGAAGAAAATATAGGCAAACCCTCCATAACATTGAAGCTAAAAGCATCTTCAAAGATGAAATACCACTGACCAAGCAAGTAGAAGCAAAGAGATAAACTCATGAAATTTGCTGATACATGGATGAATCTGCAAAGTATCATGCTGGGTAAAAACGACTTTAGTACAAATCCTTCAAGTTATTTAAAACAGTCTCAAAGAATTCCAGGAGTAACTGATGTTGTAATGTCAAACAACAATGAAATCTGATAAGATACCTAAGAAGGCCAAATTGATAACAGGTAGGATGCTTGTCTTGCATGTGGCCAACCCACGTTCAATCCTGGTACCACATACGGTCACCCAATCATACAGAAGGAATGACTTCTGTGTGCAGATCCAGGAGTAAGTCCTGAGCACTGCCAGGTATGGCCCCCAAACAAAAACAAACACAAAAACAAACAGAAAGAAAGACACTTCATATTTGTTCATAGTGAGAACATTTTCTTCTTAGGAGAGAATATAGCTTAGTGATTACGGAAGTAGGCTCTGGGGTCAAAATGAGATTATGGGCCTGATAGTTAACATTTCTGAGCCTTACTTTCCTCCCTGTGAAATAAGGACAGAATAAGGTTAAAACCAACATCATGATGTTATTGTAAGGAGAAAATTAATAATTCAAGTAAAGTGCTTAAGCAAGGACCTTGGCACTAGTGAGCATTCCATTGAGGCGAACCACCTTTTGCTGGCCCCAATTAGAATGAATCTGCCGTAAGCCCACAGACTAGGTTGAAGGGAGCAGTGGAGCTTCTTGATAAGCTGCTGCAGAGCACTTCTTTGACTGTCTGGACTCATCTGTGACATGCACAGCTGAAACAGGAATCCATTTCTTGTGGTTTCATTTTGATTCCTGGCTCCTGAAGCCGAACTACCTCCAGAGCATGTCAGGTAGAAAGGTTTTGCCCCCAAATATTCAATCTTTCCAATACTTTTCTGAAATGTCCCCATGAGCCTGAAGAATCTGACAATAATTGTTCCCCTAACCCCCCGTTCAATGTTCTCTAGCCTGCAGAACCCCTCTCTGGGATCCCTGGTTAAGTGCTGAGGTAGATACAAAACATTCAGAACAGAAAAATCTGCTCCTTAAACAATTTTTCATTTTCCCTTCCTTTCTCTCTCTCCCTCCGCCATCCTTTGTCTGTTTCTTCTTTTGCTCCAGGCTCCACATCAGGAACTGCCTATACAACAGTAGCAACATTATGGTATAATATTTTCTCATTGAATTGGCAATCACTTTGACACTGTAAAGAGAACAGTCTACAGAGACACATGAACCCCAAAAATATCAGGCTTCCAAGATGAGCAACCAGACTAATTTCAACTTCTCAGTTACGTGGCTTTCCCCACAAACGGAAAGCATCATCTATATACATCTTTCCTCTTCCTTTTCCCAGTTCACCTGGATGGTTTTGGACAATTAGAGAATTAGGTTAACTCCACTTCTCAGATACCTTCTGCAAACAGCGCAGGCTTGGGACAGTTCTTGGTGGGCCTATCAGCCTGAAAAAATACCATCAGCATTTAGTCTCAAAATGGCAGTAGGCATGCCCAAACTGAAGACATCAGCTATGGTTTCACATACTACAAAAAGTGTTTTGTACTCAATGTGTAAGATTTTAAAGACTCATTTTAGAAATGATTCCCTATTTCTTCTGTTGCTATGAAAATCCAGTAAGGACCTCAAGATCTACCATGTGGTAACTAAAGTGCATACCAGAGTATCACTGTATCACTGTCACTGTCTTCCCATTCATCATCGATTTGCTCGAGCAGGCACCAGTAACATCTCCGTATGTCCTGTCTCATGCAAGTAGAGCCCAAGAGCACCTGCTCGCTCCAGGAACATAAAGAGCCTCAAATCATTCCAACAGGTCATGGGAATGAAGTCTATAATTGTTACTGGTATTTGGCATATCAAATACGAAACAGTTAGCTTGCCAGGCTCTGCTGTGCAGGTAGCATACTCTTGTAGTCATCTCTAAATCCAGCATTTATTGATGAACTGCGCAGCAGCTCTGCCCCTGTGAGTGGGGTGTCACTAGGAAAGCAAACAACTGATTACCCTGGGATTCTTTTTTTCCCTCCCTGAGGAAGGAGGACAAGATAAGGAAGTGACTGAACTTCAAAGAGTGCCTGGAACAGGCTCAGCAAACCCGCCTCTGTGAATACAATCACAGGTTTGTGATGAACAGATACAGGGATGCGTGTGACAGTTTTTGTTTTGTATATGTGTACACACACACATATCATACACACATACATACATCTGTGTGTGTGTGTATAACTTGAACCAGCATACAAAAAAAAGACAGAATCTAACTGGGAAATTACATCAGAAAGCCAGGTTCAAAACTTTAGTGATCTGATATACTAAATACACACAATCATATATCTACTTAGAAATAGTACTTTATTTCACTTTGACTTGGGGGTTGCACTTGTACTCAGGATCACTCCTGGCTCTGTACTCAGGGATCACTCTTGGCGATGCCAGGGATCAAACCAGGACTGGCAACTGCCTTATCTTCCTTTACTATCTCTCTGGATGCCCTAATTAGAAATAGCATATTAATCAAAATGTTATCTTAAAACTCAGACAACTGTTTATGTTGCCCCCATCTTTATTTTCTAAAGTTTTCTGACAAAGTGTGAAGTGCTTCTATAATTAACAGAAAGATTCAGTATAAAGAAAGATGAAGGCAACAGACCTATGTTCTCTGTCAGGGTGGAAATGATCGTCAGGACTGGAGTTGTGCCCACAGACCGAGGGCACGTCGGCCTGCCTATTTATTCTCCATGCATTTGTAGAATTAAAAAAATACTGACCTAAGCTCTTAATTTTTTTACTTGTCGACTACCTTCTTTTTAGAATCTGATGAACAAAACAACCTTGGCATTACTTTCAATGACTTGGGTAACAACACGGCACATCATGTTTCCACTGTTGTTTAACAAGAGCAAATTTAAAAAACTATATTCACACACTTACATAAGAGGGCAACCTAGAAATATTTATACCAAAGAGTTCCTTAGAATACTGGGGTTAAGGCTCCTGTCCTGCTCTCAGTCAACCCTGTTTTAGTCACTAACACTCATGGACTCCTGAGCACTGCTGGGTATGGCCACAACTGCTCACCCATCACAAAAATACATTGTTTCTCCTGGGAAAGAATGTAAATACATTGTTTCTTCTGGGAAAGAATGTCTTATATATCTCTAAATTCACTTCAGAGAGAAAATGATTCTATGATCCTGAAGATCTCAGTAAGGTAGATAACCAGAATAAGAGAAAAAAAATTCTCTCTGTTCACTTCATTTTCCATTCCTAGTTCTCTTGACTTGGTCACTTAACAGTAATGTCACAGAAATACTTTGAATTTAAACACTCTGTGTGGAGTAAGCAAATGTAATTGAATACACTACCTCATCATAGTTTATTTCTCACCTTCTGAGGTGGCTCTGGGGAACAGACGATTGGTTCACACTTTGACTCCTAACACTATGAGCCTTAACCTTCAGGGAATTCTGATTTCCCCGTGTGAAGTAAAAACAATCATGTCCTTCTCAAGAGGTGACTTCTGTTGAATAAAAGTGCCAGAGCATCTAGGCTGCAGTGAGTAAAATGGGCTCTATTTCCGCAACCTCATTAGCCATGATGTACCTCCTGCCTAGTTACATCACACACCCTATTCTGCATGCTTTAGCAGGAAAGGAAGGGGCTTTCTCAGCCTCAAAACAGCCTTCCTATACCTCCAGAATACTCTATTGTACCTGTCATGCTATACTGATCTTTTTTTAGTACATGTGTCTCTGCACTAAGACCTCCATTTCATGTAGTTTTTAATGTAAAACAAATGCAATTCTGTGAAAATGTGGTTTAAAAAGCTGGATTTTCATTTGTAGATGTCTTAGTTTTGTGTCAATTTTGCAAAGTCATTGATAATGGGGACTGCCCTGAACTTGAATTATTCAAGCACACACTCAAGAAGTTCTTCAGACTCTAAAAAAAGGTAAAGCTGATGAAATATTAGCTGAACTCTAGGAGTTCCAATCCAGAGCACTCAGTCAGTGAGTTAGGGAAACAAAAAGCCGCATAAGCTGTAAGCTAGGTGGACTACAGGGAAGACTTCTGGCAGAAGAACCTACAAAATGAATGGAGCTATACACAGAGAGATGTACATACACATCTACCTATTGGTGTACTGACATACATTTATTTAAAGAAATTGATATACGTAAGTCAAAAAACATGCAGTGGAAAGCTGGAGACCCAGAGGAGTTTGGTATTCAAGGTCGACCCACAGGAACTTCTCAGGTTAAACTCCTTTAACCTGGAAGGTCAGTCTTTTATTTTATTTTTTTTCGGTGTAATAAAGTTTTTTAAATGATGTCTTACTCCTTTTGAATACTTTGTGCTTTCATCTTTTTTTTCCAAGTATTTTATTATACCACCGTGAGATATACAATTACAAAGATATACAATTAAAAAGTTCATATTTGGGTTTTGGTCATACAGTTTTCCAGCACCCATCCCTCCACCACCAATGTCCCCGGTTCCCTCTCCCTCCCCTGGCCCGCCTCCATGGCAGGTTCTTTATTTCTTTCCCTTACTCTCTTTTTCCTTCCCTTCCAGACTATGGATTACAGAACATACATTAAAGGGTTGTCATGTGTATCTTTTTGTCTGTATTTAATGCTCAGCTCTAGGTTGGTATTAGTACTTTTGACAATTGTTAGCACACTGTTCCATTTTCTGTCTTACCTAGCCTCTGACTCCCACATGTTTGTGGTAATTTCCACCTTTGACAAGACCTCCTGATACATGTTTCACTTGGGAAGGTCAGTCTTTTAAAATTAAGGATTTCACCTAATTGGATGTGCAGAGGGTAATTTGTTTTACTCAAAGTCTACTGATTTAAATGTCAATCTTATCTAAAAAATACTACTCTAAAATATTCAGAAGCATTTGACCATATAGCTGAGAATCTTGCCCAGTCAAACTGGCACATTAAATGAACCATTTCAGGCACAGCTGATTATCAGCAGTGGGAAAGTTAGAAAGACCATGTCAGAAGAAAAAGTGCAGCAATATGGGCATGAGGATCTTCCAGAGCCCTAGAGTTTTCTGACCACCAAGAGTGCCATGGGTATATTGTTTCTAGGCATCAAAGCATCTCTCCTGCAGATTACAGAAAGACATGGACACCTCCAAGGGACTGCAGGCACTCCTGGCCTGGTGAGTCATCTATCTATTCCTAGGAGTCTAACCTGAAGGCAAACATGGTCAAAGGAAGTGTGACAAGCTTTGGGGAAGATAGTACAGAGCACTCAGCCAGACTAAGGCTCCAGTGACCTCACTTCTGAGCAACCCAGCATCAACAAAGAAGGTTCCTGTGTTTCTGAAGAATTTCCGCCTTCTATACAATAGTGTGTTGTCTTCAGCTCTGTTTCAGATGAGTTAAAAGTTCTGGAAATAGCTGCACAATACTGTGAACTGGAACTGATACTAAAATTGTTAAAATAACATAAGTTACACAAATTTTATCACATATTAAATAGCTTCCTGGGCTAGGTATGTGGCTCAGTGGTCGGCTGCATGCTTCATATGTTCTGAGGCTCTGACTCTGATCCCTGACTCTAAAACAAAAATGTTTCCTGAGGCCGGGCCTACAGGAGGCGAGACCTTTATCCTCCACAAGACATAATACAGATCTTAACCCTCATCCACTCTCACATTAAAGTTTGTACTAAACGGAGAAACAGCCGAGCCCCACACTCATTAGTGGTAACTCAACAATGTGAACCTTTTTTGATTGTTCCTACAGGCCCTATGCATGTGCAATTTGACATCAACACATACTGATCACGTCTGAGATTTGGTGTAAAGAACAACACTAGAGGAGATATTCTGGATCCAAGAATTTTGAAAGTAGGCATCCTGGCTGTAGAGGCTTACAAAACCATAGTTGGACAATGCCTTCGACCTGAGCCAGTGCTCTTCTAAGACTGCTGGGAGGATACGTCAAGATTTGAAGACGGACAAGACAGTGTCACTGTGTGGAGTCGGCAGCATTCCAAGACACATACCGTCACGCTGCAGCCCCCAACCCCATCACGTCTGCCTCTTTTACCAGAAACTGTGTACTGCCTATTTCTCGCATACTCAGAATTCAACACATGCCATCCAATACTCTTTCTGTGAGATAAACCACAGTGGATTTTATGACTTTAGTGGTTCTGGGAAGAAACCCAAATGCTCAGGCATACAAGTCATATTCTCCATCACTGAGCCATAGCCGAGGCGGAGCATCAGTTCAGGTGTTCTGATTCCTCTTGGATCAGACTGGCAAAGTTACCATAGTCTGCTCAGTTTTCAAAAACATTCATTCTTTAAAAACAAAACAAAACAAAAACTGCTCCTGCCTGAATTTAATGTGATACAGAAACTAGGAAGTGAGCATCTGCTACTGGGAAAATGTACCAGAGCCAGTGGCCTTATGCCATGCAGGGTCACCAAAGTCCTTCATTTGGTGAAGCCACAACATCTGCAGAGCATAGTGAAGTACCATGAACAGTGGTACTTCACTGTGAAGCGGAGTACCATGAAATCAAGACATGGAGAAGATTATGTTGAGCTGAAATTAGCCAGAAGGAGAGAGACAGATACAGAATGACTGCATTTATCTGCATAACATAAATATATATGTACATATTATGATACCAATATCCAAGGTCAAGTGAAACATATATCAGGAGGTCTTGTCAAAGGTGGAAATTATCACAAACGTGTGGGAATCAGAGGCTAGGTAAGACAGAAAATGGAACAGTGTGCTAACAATTGTCAAGGGTACTAATACCAACCTAGAACTGAGCATTAAATAGAGGCAAAAAGATACACATGACAACCCTTTAATGTATGTTCTGTAATCCATAGTCTGGAGGGGAAGGAAAAGAGAAAGAGAGAGAAATGGAAAGAAATAAAGAACCTGCCATGGAGGAGGGCTGGGGAGGGGGAGGGAACCGGGGACGTTGGTGGTGGGAGATGGGCACTGGTGGCGGAATGGGTGCTGGAACACTGTATGACCAAAACCCAAATATGAACTTTTTAATT
This sequence comes from Cryptotis parvus, assembly GCA_021461705.1. Taxonomy (NCBI): domain Eukaryota; kingdom Metazoa; phylum Chordata; class Mammalia; order Eulipotyphla; family Soricidae; genus Cryptotis; species Cryptotis parvus. The sequence continues at coordinate 107,123 of JAJIBD010001637.1, forward strand.
GTATATATTTGTAATTGTAAAAATAAAAAATTAAAAAAAAAATAGAAATACACTATCAAATACATGGTCAGATTCTTCTAAATGACTTTGGATGCACACAACCCCTGCGAGGCTTCCAGACACAAGGATTCCAGCCTCCTGTGTGAATGACCCTCTGCCATTCTGCTGTCCTCATAGGCAGCACTGCACTTCCCCCTCTAGCCCACCTCACCATTCTGAAGTTAGCGGTCTGTTTTGTGGGACCCAGTGCAGGCATATGTGATAGAGAGACTAGGGAAGGTAAATTCTTGTTTGACTTCTCTGCTCTAATCCTGACAAAAAAAAAGACTTGGTAGTGCTGACTAGGCATGACTTAAAAATCTATAACATGCCACCGAACTTAAGACATGACTGACAGTGACTAATCCATCAGTAATTGCATGATTGAGCAAATAGTTTTTCCCCCCAATTATTCTGACTTGGACTTAATGTTGGATTTACCATTGCATTTGTAAGATAAACTAAGACTTAACTTTAGCTCTGTGATCTCACTGTACCAAATTTTTGTTGTAGTCATCAGAAGGCTGAATTTGGGCTCAGGTGAAGATTAGGACCACTTAAAATACCAGAGATAAGTTAGAAAAATAAATTAAAGATCAGCTCGATATTCAGGTAGTCACAGAAAAGATCAGCAGGAAAGTGATTCAAAGAGTTGCCACTTTGAGTTTATCACCCCGGGGCATTTGGATACTAAAGAAAATAAACTAATGGACAAAAATAATATTTATGGCAATAAATTTTAGGAGAACTAAAATATCTCTCAATATTTTATAGCTTTAATGCTTTTAATTTATTTGAAGGGAATTGCTAAATCAAAATGAAGTGGCTATCTGTGAAGATCCTTTAACAAAATATTTGCAAACCAAATCCAACAACACGTAAGATCATATACCATGACCAATTAGTATTTATCTCAGATGGTAGGATGATTAATGTATACAAGTCAATCAATTTTATACATCAATATAAGGAAAAACAAAGAACGTATTATATTATCAACAGATGCAGAGAAAGCATTTAAGATCCAACATCCATTCATGATTAAAACTATCAATAAAGTGGGAATAGAAGGACATTTCTTCAGTATAGTTCAAGTCATTTACCACAAAATCACAGCTCAATAAAAGCTCTTTTGAGAGATCCATTAAGGGAAGAACACGTGAGATCACTGGTTACCAAGAGAGTGGAGGGCCCTTGACTATCTTCTCTTTGCCTTTGCAGGCCCAAGGCAGAACTCACCTGGATGATGAAGCCAGTGGAAGAACACTGCCTAACCCAGAGGCTAAATTTTCGCTTTTTCCTCTTTCGCAGCTCCCGCTCAGTGCATGTAGCAATGAATACAGGGTCCTCGTCAATCAAGGGTTCATGTAGCACCTGCCAGGAAAAAAAAAGTAGACTCTCAAAAAAGTCAGCATGAGCTTGTGAGTGCGGAGATTTAGTTTCTGTCTTTGATCAGTCATGTGACCTTGGCCAAGTTATTTTAGGTCTCTGATGTCAGTCTTTCTCATCTATGAAAGGTAATTATCAGTGTCTACATCAAAGTTTATGAAGGAGTAAGTAAGAAAATAAATGTGAAGCATAGGACCTGACATAGTGCAGGTATTTAGTAAATCGAAGAAGATAATGATGATGATTACACTTAGGTTCCCAGCACAAATTCTCACTTACCTGTATAATCCCTCCTTGAAAATATTCCTCATTAACTTGTCCCCAGAACTGAGGAAATAGTCTCTAAGTTGCGTTTGTGTGTAAACACATATGCACATATGAATATGGAGCTAACATTTGATTCTGGGAGCCCCATGAAGATTTGGAGGCTCTAAACCCATCCCAAAGCATCATATTTTTTGGAATAAAAGAGTTCTAAGATTGCATGGCTGAGGGGGATACATGTGGGTCTCCGAAGTGAGTGAAATGTGTGCAAAGGGGATGCAAAGACTCCTGGGAGGCCTGAGAAAATCCATCTACATATTTGGTGGAGGGATGAATGAGAATCATTCAAAATGGTCTCCACGGGTAGCAGGAATGGCCTCAGGAAAGATACTACAGGATTCACTGACTGTAGATGGCCATGTACAATCAAACTTCCTGCCTTTCTTCTGGATGTGAATGCCCCCAGGGTCTAAACAGAAATTTTCGCAGAGAAGAAATACTAGAAAAAACAGGAAACCCTGAGAACTTATGACTTCTCCATTCATGGATCAGAGCTTTTATAAAAGTTCTGATCAAATGTGTCTGAGGAGAGAGTCTATGAAGGAACCATGTAAAATTTTACCAATGCCGGAAAACATCAAGAATATACCTCACCCCACAGTCCTTGCACATACAGCGCTATGCTACAACAGAGCAACTGTTCACTCCTAGAGGCAAGTGTAAAACAGTGAGTAGAAACCCCTACTAAAAAACAATCACACTTTTTTTTTTGAACTCTCACCCCGGCCTGCCTGCATCCTAGGTAGAGTCTCTGGGGTGCTTGGGGCTGGCCGGGCGGGCGCCTGGGGCTGTGGTAGAGCTCCAGGTCTCGGCAGAAGGTGGAACTACAACCCCCAGAAGTCCGAGCGGAACCGAAGTAAACCCGTCATTTTGAACTCTCACCCGGCCTGCCTGCATCCTAGGTAGAGTCTCTGGGGTGCGGCTGGCCGGGCGGGCGGCGCCTGGGGCTGTGGTAGAGCTCCAGGTCTCGGCAGAAGGTGGAACTACAACCCCCAGAAGTCCGAGCGGAACCGGGAAGTAAACCGTCATTTTGAACTCTCACCCGGCCTGCCTGCATCCTAGGTAGAGTCTCTGGGGTGCGCGGCTGGCCGGGCGGGCGCCTGGGGCTGTGGTAGAGCTCCAGGTCTCGGCAGAAGGTGGAACTACAACCCCCAGAAGTCCGAGCGGAACCGGGAAGTAAACCGTCATTTTGAACTCTCACCGGGCCTGCCTGCATCCTAGGTAGAGTCTCTGGGGTGCGCGGCTGGCCGGGCGGGCGCCTGGGGCTGTGGTAGAGCCCCAGGTCTCGGCAGAAGGTGGAACTACAACCCCCAGAAGTCCGAGCGGAACCGGAAGTAAACCGTCATTTTGAACTCTCACCCGGGCCTGCCTGCATCCTAGGTAGAGTCTCTGGGGTGCCGGCTGGCGGGCGGGCGGCGCTTGCGGCCGCTTATTATTACTAAAACTAGGAAATTCAACACCAAGGGTAGGTAATACCCTCAAGAAAAAAAGAAACAGTACACTAGAGGAACTTATCCCTGAACACCGCAACACCATGGGAAAACAACGCAGATCCCCAGCTCGAAGAACAGATGAAGGAATTGACCGTGAAGAATCAAAAAAGAATACAGATATGCATGATCACTCTGACAATGAAATTAGAGAGGGAAATTGGTAGGATGTTTAAGGAGCTCAACGAAAAAATTGAGCAGATGTCCAATAAAATACAGGAGAACATAAACGGAGCTGTTGAAAGGGCAGTCAATAAACTACGGGAGGAAATGAGAGCAGAAATGAGAACCATGCAAAGAGAAATATTGTCACTTAAAAACTCAGTAGATGAAATGAAAAACACAATCGGGGCTCTCAACAATAGGATGACAGCAGCGGAAGAGAGAATCAGTGAGACTGAAGATGAGCTGCAGAAAGCACTCAGAGAACTACATAAGATGGAAAAAGATCGGAAAATGGATCAGCAACGGAACAGAGAACAATGGGATGAAGCCAGGCGGAACAACATAAGAATCATCGGAGTCCCAGAGGGACAGGAAAGTAACCCCAAGGAAATTAAAACAGTTAAAAACATCCTGGCTGAAAAGTTCCCCGAGTTAAAGGATGAAGGCATCCAGATCCAAGAAGCCCGCCAGCGTACCAGCAAGAAGAGACCCCAATAGAAAGACCCCAAGACACATCCTAGTCAAAGTAATGGATACCATAGACAGAGACATAATTCTTCAGGCAGCAAGATCAAAGAAGGAAATTGTGTACAAAGGAGCATCCATTCGACTTTCAGCAGACTTCTCAGAAGACACCCTCCAAGCCCGAAGGCAGTGGTGGGATATAGTAAAAAAACTTAATGAAATGAACGCCTCAGCAAGAATTCTTTATCCAGCTAAACTCTCACTCAGATTTGAAGGACAGATATACAACTTCTTGGATAAACAACAGCTTAGGAACTTTGTAAAATCAAAACCAACCTTAAAAAGAAGGACTGAATGATCTACTATAAGACGAGACATAACCCAAAAGAACAATCAACCTACACAGAAAGATGGCACAAAATCCCATGACAATAATATCTCTCAATGTCAACGGTCTAAATGCACCAGTTAAGAGACACAGAGTGGCAAAATGGATCACAAAATTGAATCCGACATTCTGCTGCCTTCAAGAAACACACCTGAACAATCGGAGCAAAGACAGGCTCAAAATAAAAGGCTGGAAAACAATCCTTCACTCAAACAACCCATCCAAAAAGGCTGGGGGTAGCCATACTGGTATCTGACAACATAGACTTCCAGGCTGAAGAAGGTCAGAAGGGACAGTGAAGGTCACTTCTTAATAGTCAAGGGATGCATATATCAGGAAGAAATCACGCTATTAAACATATATGCACCCAATGAGGGGCCAGCAAAATACCTAAAACAACTACTAATAGACTTCAAAGAAGACATTGACAGCAACACAATTGTAGTTGGAGACTTCAACACTGCTCTATCAACCCTGGATAGATCAACAAGATTGAAACTTACCAAGGAAATACTGGCCCTAAAAGAGGGAGATGGAAGAAAGAGGGCTGGTAGACATATACAGGACATTTCATCCCCAAAAAGCTGAATACACTTTCTTCTCCAGTGCACATGGAACATACTCCAAAATAGATCACATGCTGAGCCATAAATCATACCTCCATAAAATCAAGAAGATAGAAATTGTGCCAACTATTTTTTCAGACCATGATGCACTGAAAATAGAAGTTAATTGTACACAAAAACGGAGACCAATACCAAGTACCTGGAAACTAAACAGCTCACTGCTGAACAACCAGCAAGTCATAAAAAGAAATCAAAGAGGAAATCCAAAGATTCCTGGAAACAAATGAGACTGAAGACACGAATTACCAGAACTTGTGGGATACAGCAAAAGCAGTGTTAAGAGGCAAGTTCATAGCTCTTCAGGCATTCATCAGAAAAGAAGAAAAGGCCATCATAAACAGTCTGACTTCACAACTTAAGATCTTAGAGAGTGATCAACAAAAGGAGCCCAACCCAAGCAGAAAGAAAGAAATAATAAAACTTAGAGCAGAAATCAATGAGATGGAATGTCAAAAAACAATCCAGAAGATCAACGAAACCAAAAGCTGGTTCTTTGAAAAAAATAAACAAGATTGACAAACCACTTGCAAGACTTGTAAGAAAAGGAAAAGAGAGAACCCAAATAAATAGAATCAGAAATGAAAACGGAGACATCACAACTGAAAACACAGAAATTCAAAAGATCATCAGAGATTACTATGAGAGCCTGTATGCCACGAAACAAGAGAACCTAGAAGAAATGGACAAATTCCTGAATTCCTATAGCTTCCCAAGTCTGCAACAAGAAGATTTGGAATACCTCAACAAACCTATCTCCATCGAGGAGATAGAATCGGTAATCAAAAGTCTCCCCAAACACAAAAGCCCAGGCCCAGATGGATTCACCAGTGAATTCTACAAAACCTTTAAAGAGGACCTACTACCAATTCTTTTTTTAAGCTCTTCCGGCAAATTGAAGAAACAGAAATACTCCCAAATAGCTTTTACGAGGCACATATCACCCTGATACCCAAAGCAGACAAAGATGTCACAAAAAAAGGAAAACTACAGACCAATCTCCCTGATGAATAAAGATGCTAAGATCTTCAACAAAATACTAGCAAATAGAATCCAAAGAGTCATCAAAAAGATTGTACACCATGACCAAGAGGGATTCATCCCGGGAATGCAAGGGATGGTTCAACATCCGCAAGTCAATCAACATAATACATCATATCAACAAAAAGAAAAATAAAAACCATATGATCATATCAATAGATGCAGAGAAGGCATTTGACAAGATTCAACACCCGTTCATGATGAAAGCTCTCCGTAAAATGGGGATTGAAGGAACCTTCCTCAAGATAATCCAGGCCATCTACTACAAGCCCACAGCGAGCATCATTCTCAATGGGGAAAAACTGAAAGCCTTCCCCTTAAGATCAGGGACAAGACAAGGCTGCCCGCTCTCACCACTTCTATTCAATATAGTACTGGAAGTACTTGCCATAGCAATCAGGGAAGAAAAAAGACATTAAGGGCATCCAGATAGGAAGGGAAGAAGCCAAGTTATCACTATTTGCAGATGACATGATATTATACCTGGAAAACCCAAAACTCTCTACCAAGAGGCTCCTAGAAATAATACATTCTTATAGTAGAGTAGCAGGGTACAAAATCAATACCCAAAAGTCAACGGCCTTCCTATATGCAAACAGCGAAAGAGAAGAAAGGGACATTAACGAAACTATCCCATTCACAATTGCACCCGCAGAAAATCAAATACCTAGGAATCAGTTTGACAAAGAATGTAAAGGATCTCTACAAAGAAAACTACAAAACTTTACTTCAGGAAATAAAAGAAGACCTGAGGAAATGGAGACACATTCCCTGCTCATGGATTGGAAGGATTAACATTATCAAAATGGTAATACTCCCTAGAGCTTTATACAGATTTAATGCGGTCCCTATAAAGATATCCATGATGTTCTTCAAAGAAATTGAACAAACACTCCTGAAATTTGTATGGAATAATAAAACCCCACGAATAGCTAAAAGCAATCCTTGGGAAAAAGAAGATGGGAGGTATCAATTTCCCCCAACCTCAAGCTCTACTACAGAGCAGTTGTAATTAAGACAGTGTGGTATTGGTATAGAGACAGACCCGTAGACCTATGGAATAGAACTGAGTATCCTGAAACGCACTCACAAATATACAACCACTTAATCTTCGATAAAGGAGCAAAAAATATTAAGTGGAACAAAGAAAGCCTCTTCAACAAATGGTGCTGGGAAAACTGGGCAGCTACATGTAAAAAAATGAACTTAGACCTCCTTCTAACGCCATGCACAAAAGTCAGATCAAAATGGATTCTAGATCTCGATATCAGACATGAATCTATAAGGTACATCGAAGAAAACATAGGAGAAATGCTCTATGACATCGAAACGAAAAGTATCTTTAAAGACGACACACCGCTGACCAAGCAAATGGAAGCAATGATAAACAAATGGGATTATATAAAATTGAAAAGCTTCTGCACCTCAAAAGAAACGGTGACCAAGATACAAAGACAATCCACAGAGTGGGAAAGGATATTCACCCAATACCCATCTGACAAGGGGTTAATATCCAGGATATATCAGGCACTGGTAGCACTCCACAAGAAGAAAACAGCCAACCCCATCAAAAAATGGGGGAGAAGAAATGAACAGAAGCTTCCAAAAAGAAGAAATTCGAATGGCCAAAAGGCATATGAAAAAGTGCTCTTCATCTTTGATCATCAGGGGAGATGCAAATCAAAACAACAATGAGGTACCATCTCACCCCACAGAGACTGGCACACATCCAAAACAGCAAGAACAACCGGTGCTGGCGTGGATGTGGGGAAAAAAGGGACTCTCATCCACTGCTGGTGGGAGTGCCGACTGGTCCAGCCCTTTTGGAAAACAATATGGACATTCCTCCGAAAGCTAGATATTGAGCTCCCATTTGATCCAGCAATAGCACTCCTGGGAATATACCCTAGAGACCGAAAAACACATAGCAGAAACACTATCTGTACTTCTTTATTCATCTCTGCGCTATTCACTATAGCTAGAATCTGGAAACAACCTAAATGCCCGAGAACAGAGGACTGGCTAAAAGAAACTGTGGTTCATCTACACTATGGAATACTATGCGGCTGTCAGAAAGAATGAAATTATGAAATTTACCTGCAAATGGATGGACAAGGAGTCTATCATGCTGAGTGAAATTAGTCAGAAGGAAAAGGACAGATATAGAATGACTGCATTCATTAATAGGATATAGATACCAGTGTTTTAATAAATATGGGAAATTGTAATGGCAGATTAAAACTCACCACTGAATATACACAAAGAGACTTAAGTGATTAACTCTAACTATCTGCAGGGCTAGCCACAATGTGTAAAATAAGAGGGGAGAGAGATGCAGAGACAGAGAGAGAGAGAAAGAGAGGAAACTGGGGTACCTGCTATTAAGGCAGGTGGGGGGGGGGGAGGGAGGGGTACATTGGTGGTGGAAATGGGGCACTGGTGGAGGGATGGGTGCTGGAATACTGTATTACCAAGAACCAATTATGAACACCTTTGTAATTGTATGTTTCACGGTGGTATAATAAAAAAAAAAAAAAAAAAAAAAAAAAAAAAAAAAAAAATCACATGGGCCAGTAATGATTTCACACCCTGAGACTAATGACATAGCTGGTTTGACAGGGTCTACAATTAGGGAAGAAAGAAAAAGAGATTCCATTTAACTATCAGCCAGTGGGAAACTAGTCCAAAGAACTTTGACTTTCTCCCTACCTGTGTTCCGTCACTGAGGCATAGTAAACTGGGCATCTTGTCTGCCACGATATCCACTTTCTACTCTTACTACACCGTGCTCTGGTCCAGAGGCCAACCTCTTATAAACTGTATTCCTAGGCTCCTACCCACAGCATGTGAACTGCTAGGCCAAGTGGGAGGTATGAACAAGAGAGAGAACTAGCCACTCCCTTCTCGCTGGCTAGGGGGCAAATACCATCCAACTTCTTTCTCTCCTTGGACAGGTCTGGTATCTGGTCCTGTACTATTGTTAACCTAGTTTATGTCACCACTCTCATTTCCTTCAACCCTGATCACATGCCTGTCCCTGCTCTTGTCCCTGCAGCCAGTTCTTCATCTACCTTGCAAAGCACAGCAGGTACTTAGCATGATGGAGACTTCCCTTATATATCCTTTAATTTAGGGCCCTCTTCTACATCATCAATTGGAAGCAAAAAAAAAAAAAAGGAGGTGAACAATAGGAATAAAAAGGACCATCTCCCCAGGTGCTGGACTGGCTCCTTACCCAAAATTATCTAGCTATGGAACAGCGGGGGTGTCTTGTACAGTTGTCACCTACCCATGTATTATAGTCCAGCTATGACTGAACAACAAACATTCACACCCCCCCCAAACACCCATGCCCATAAATCTCAAAATTTACTAGTGAGTATTTCAGTATCAGGATACTCAAGGCTCCAGAGACATACACAGTGACAGCAATTACTCTGGACTTAAGATTTCTGATGTGTGATACTTCAATTACAGAAGGAAAGATAGCATGAGGCTGACAGTAGGCATCTAACACACCTGAACAGAGTCACCAATAGACCTGCCTAATCTCAGAGCTGAAGGGATGCTCAGCAACCTTCTTCTTAGACTGTTAAATATCAATCATCCAAATAACTGTTTGTTTCATTCCTTTGCAATACTCAGCACAGAGAGAGCCCACTGCCTTCTCCAACAAGTCTTCAAATGACTGTCCCCAAGGATGGCTAAAATAGTTGTTTTCCCCTTGCATCTGGCAAACATATTCATTCGTTTTCAATCAAGCAAATTTTAAGCAAAACAAAAACAAATGCACTCAATATTCTTGGTTTTGCAGGGCCTATTAAAAGCAGAGCTCGTGTCTCCAAAAGACCCATGAAGTATTAAGTTAAGCAATGCAACTGGTAGGCCACACAAAAGGGCATTGACTGCCCTTAAATAGTGGGACCAGGGGGCTCTTGGCCATCATGCAGAGTCTCAGTCACACGGGGGAGAGCTGCCATCAGGCTCTCCCCTAGCTCAGCTGACTATGAGACTCCCAGGAGGCAAGATGGGTTTTGGGGGGTGGGCCCATCACCTCTGTGGGGCCTCAGAAGCAGCCTGATGAGACTCCGCTCACCATAATAGCTGCCATTTTTTGTGATCGGACCCCCCCCCCCCCCCCCCCAGCTCATCAGAACCCATGCAAGAGAGACACTGATATCAAGACCAACTCTCAGCAGAGCAGCCAAGTTCAAGCCCAGGTAGGTGGCTCTCAGAAGTGAAAGTCACCAGGCGTTCCTGGAGATGGAGCTGGGGTCCCCATTCTTCTCTCTGCCCCATCCCAGGTCCCATCCACGAACTGCCTCGGGGCTCTCGGCCATCATGCAGACACTCAGATGCACAGGGAAAAGCTGCCATCCAGCTCTCCCCGAGTCCCATGGCTGCTTGTGGCCAGGTGGTACATCAAACTAGTAGAACCAATCACGTTCTAGGATATATTACAATCCACAATGTGTAAGAAAGGGAAGCGAGAAGAAGAGAGAAAGAGAAGAGACAGAAAGAGAGAAAGGAGATAAAGAACCTGCCATGGAGGCAGGCTGGGGAAGGGGGAGGGAGGTGGGGACATTGGTGATGGGAGATGGGCACAGGTGGAGGGATAGGTGTTAGAACACTGTAGAACCAAAACTCAAACTTGAACATCTTGTAATATCTAATGGTGGTATAATAAAATATTTATAAAAAAAAACTTTTCTTTCACCAAAAAAAAAAAATAGTGGGATTAGGCAGGAAATTGGAAATCAACATGAGAATGCGGAGTTAGAGTTAAGATTCTACCCATGCCTTTTATTAGGCTTGGAAACTGGGGAAATTTGCAAGGGTAGAGAAGAAAATTTCCTGGAGCCAGAAAGAGACAGCTAAGACTGAGGTCATATTCACAGAACTGAAACAGAGCATTCCACAAAATTTTAAGTAGCAACAGACCTTTGAGAGGAAGGTATCTTGCCCACTTGAAACCCAGGGGTTTCCAGCTATGCAGAGAAGGAGGTAAAGAAAGGATCTAGGCAGGAACATCAAAGGAACATGAGGTTTATGAAGGTCCCTAAGGGGAAGGCACAAGAGTAGGGGAGACTGATGGGTCTTCAACTGTGTACAGAAAAGTGAAGTTAATTTTGTTTCCATATAAAAGGCTCATGAGAATTATGCTTATGTGAGCAATGAAACTTCCCCAATTCTTGTTACAGAAGCTTCTAATAAAGAGCCACCTCTTCAGTTTACTTCTATAGATTACTAGAGAAAATCCAAAGATGATTCTGAAATTAACTTGCTATAGTCAATTGTAATAAGAAGTGACCGAGAAAGAATGAGTGCAAGAAAGACTCTGAAAACAGGGCAGAGGGGCCAGAACAGCATGAGGGACACACCTGTTAGCTCTGAGTTGCTCTGAAATTCTCTTAGTTTAGGGCTTATTCCACGACTGTTAGCTCTGGGGTGCTTTGAAATTCTCTCTCCCCCCTCTCTCTCTCTCAGTTTATGGCTTACTCCTGGATCTTTGGTCAGGGATGACTCCAGACATGATTCTGGGGATGAAAACTAAGTTATCTGTGCTCAAGACAAGCACCCTAGCTACTGTATCTCTCTCTCTCTCTCTCTCTCTGGTCCCTTTCGCTACCTCCCTCTCTCTCTCTCTCTCTCTCCCTCTCTCTCCCTCTCTCTCTCTCCCTCAACTCTCATCTGCTTGGTGTGCCAGGCAAAGCATGAGGAACTCCTGAAAAATATTTACATTTCAGCCTTTACATTCCCTTTACCACTATTTACGTTTTCTTTACCACTAGGTTTTAAGCACCTGGTCATTACCAATAGATGAGCACATACTCAGAGAATACGACAATAAGATTAATACTAGAAATAGATATAAAAACTCAGGTGGATAAGGAAAGACCTACATTTCCCAGAAGTCTGGAAGAGACTGAATCTGTGAACCTGTGCAACCCATGGCCCGTCCCCCTTTGGTACATTAGCACTAGGGGACATGACTTACCATGTAGCAGCCGCTCAGCAGGCTCCAAATTAATCTTCCCTCTCATATTGCATTGAACCAACATCTTGGTCTTTTACTGGATTCTCACAAAGGCAACCTAACTACCTGAACCACAATGGGTTAACAGATAATACAAAATACCCACAAAGTTCACAAAAATAACTGTGAACACAAGAATCAGTGCCATCCCCATCTAAAATTAGCAGCAAGTACAAGACAAAGAACACATATTCTGAATCAGTGCTTGAGGCCCAAGGCAAGCCAAACAGCAACATCAAAGAGGAAGATACATGCTTGAAGAGGAAAGAGGAAACCACCATCTAGTGAGCCTCCCCAAAGTCCTACCTGGCAGTGAGAGGGGGCGGCTGATAGTGTTCCAGAAAGATCCATCCCTAGACTACCACAGCATCTTGGGGAAACAACTCAGATCGCCACCACGAAGAGTGGATGAAGAAAAAGAGACCTGAAGTCTCAATAAGGAATACCCATATACATAATCTCTCTGATAAAGGAGAGGAAAAGGCGAGGATGTTTAATAAGCTCAAGGAAACAGTGGACTGCTACAATAAAATACAAGAGAAAATGAAAGAAACAGCTGAATGGACAGCCAAAAATGCAAGAGGAAATGAGAGCAGAAATAAGAAAACTGTGAACAGAAGTGTCAGCATTAAAAAATTTGGTAGATGAAATGAAAAACATAATGGTTGCACTCAACAGTAGAATAACAGCCAAAGACAGAATCAGTAAACTTGAAGATGAGCTGCAAAAAAGCATTCAGGCAAATACAAAGATGAAAAAAAGACATCAAACTAGCTCGACCAGGGGCAAGAAAACAATGGGATGAATTCAAGAATAATCTAAGAATCATTGAGTTTCAGAGGGAGATAGAGGCAACCTTAAAGACATTGGAACAGTTGAAAAGATCACTGTTGAACGTTACCAGAGATGAAGAATGTAGGCATCCAGATCCAAGAAGCCTAAAGTGTACCTAAAATAGACGCTAAATAAAAACACTTCAATATTGGTGGTGGTAAATGTGCACGGGTGGAGGGATGGGGGCTGGAACATTTTATGACTGAAACCCAATCATGAACATCTTTGTAACTGCATATCACATGGTGGTATAATAAAATAAAATTAAAAAAGACTCCATGACATATCCTAATCAGAATGACAAACACAATACTGCAAGCAGCAATATCAAAGAAGAAAATTTCATACAAAGGAGCATGCTTTAAATTTACAGCAGACTTCTCAGACGAAGCCTCTGAGCCCAAAGAAAATGTTGGTTTATAGTAAAAAGACTCAATGAAATGAAGGCCTCATCAAGAATTCTCTACCAAGCTAGACTCTCATTTAGATTTGATGGAACAATACACAACTTTCTTGGAAAAATGACAACTCAGGAACTTCATAGACTCAAAACCAACTTTAAAAGAAGGACTGAAGGAGCTACTGTAAGATAAGATAAATCCTAAAAGCACAACAATCTATACAGAAAGATGGCACAGAATCTCATGACAAGAATCACTCTCAGTGTTAATGGTCTAAACGCACCAGTTAAGAGACAAAGAGTGACAAAATGGATTAAAAAAAATGAAAACAAGATTCTGCTTCCTACAAGAAACATTCTGAACAGTCAGAGCAAACAAAGACTCAAGTCAAAGCTGGAAAACAGTTATTCATGCAAACAACTCCTTGAAAAGGCCTGAGTGGCCATATTAGTATATGAGAACATAGAGTTCAGGCTGAAAAAAGTTAGAAGGGACAGTGAAGGCCATTTCTTAATAATCAAGGGCGGGGTCAGAGCGATAGCCCAGCGGGTAGGGTGTTTGCCTTGCACACGGCCGGCCTATGCCAGCCCGGGTTCAATCCCCTGCATCCCATATGGTCCCCGAGCACCGCCAGGGAGTAATTCCTGAGTGCAGAGCCAGGAGTAACCTCTGAGCGTCGCCGGGTGTGACCCAAAAAGCAAAAACAAAAACAAAAAAAATAATCAAGGGCTATGCATATCAGGAAGAAATTAAACTCCTACAAATATAAACACGCAACAGGGGTCAACAAAATACTTATAAAAACTACTAATAAACTTCATGGAAGACACTAACAGCAACACAACTGGAGTTTAAGTCTCCAACTCCAGTTGTGTTGCTGTTAGTATCTTCAACACTGCTCTGTCACCTCTTGACAGATCAATGAGACTGTAACTCAACAATGAAATACTGGCTCTGAAGGAAGAAATGGAATAGAGAGGCTAGTAGATACAGGGTTGTTCATCCCCAAAAGGTATCACTTGTATCACTTGTTTTCCCATTGATCATCGATTTGCTCAAGTGGGCACCAGTAACATTTCCATTCACTGGGAATAAGGTCCATTATTGTTACTGTTTTTGGCATATCGGATACACCACGGGTAGCTAGCCAGGCTCTGCCGTGGCTCTGGGTTCATCCCAGGGGGCCCAGTCTTTTTTCTCTGTCAGACCATCAACCAACCAGGGTCCAGAGGGCAGAGAAAAGTCTTGGGTGTAGCCAAGCCTGTCTCCTGCCTGCCACCTGTCAATGCAGCCACACCTGCAACACCTCGAGGGAGCCCATAATGGCGGCCCTCATGATGAGGTGGTTCCTCTGGCTTCTTGCCTTTTTTCTCCAGTGCACATGGAACATTCTCCAAGATAGACCACATGCTGGGACACAAAACATACCTGAATAAAATCAATAAGACAGAAATTGTATCAGCTATTCTCGCAGACTATGATACACTGAAATTAGAAGTTAATCACATACAGAAATGGAGATCTAGGGCCGGAGCGATAGTCCAGTGGGTAGGGCATTTGCCTTGCATGTGGCCAGCCAATGCCGGCCTGAGTTCGATCCCGGCATCCCATATGGTCCCCCGAGCACTGCCAGGAATGATTCCTGAGTGCAGAGCTAGGAGAAACCCCTGAGCATTGCCGGGTGTGACGCAAAAAAAAAAAAAGGAGATCTAAATAAAACACCTAGAAACAAAATAGCTCCCTGCTAAATAACCAATGGATTATAGATAAAATCAAAGAGGAAATCAGAAGATTCCTGGAAACAAATGAGAATGAAGCCACGAACTATTGAAACTTGTGGGACACTGCTAAATCAGTGGTGAGAGGAAAATTTATAGCTCTGCAAGTGTTCATCAGGAAGGAAGAAAAGGGCCCACGCAAATAACTTGACTTCACAGCTTAAGATCTTAGAAAGTGACCTACAAAAGGAACCCAACACAGGCAGAAATAATTAAATAATAAAACTTAGAGCAGAAATCAATGAGCTGGAACCGCCACCCCTCCCCAAGAATCCAAAATATCAATGAAAGCAAGAGTTGGTTCTTTGAAAAAAACAAGTAAGACTGACAAATCTCTTGCAAGTCTCATAAAAAAGGGGAGAGAAAGAACCCTAATAAACTGAATCAGAAAAGGGGGAGATCACAACAGAAAACACAGAAACTCAAAAGCTCATCAGAGATACTTTGAGTCTGCATGCCATGAAACAAGAAAACCTAGACGAAATAGATTCCTGGACTTCTATAACCTCCCAAGGCTGAATCAAGAAGTCTTAGAATACCTGAACAAGTCTAGTGTTATTGAGGAAATTGTGATAAAGTCTTCTCAAACAAAGACCAGTTCTCTTCAAGCTTTACCAGGTAATTGAAGGGACAGAAACACTCCCAAACAGTTTCTATGAGGCACTTATCATCCTAATACCCAAAGTAGATATAGATATCACAAAAAAACTTTACAGACCAATATTCCTGATGTAAACAGATGCAAAGATCTTCAACAAAATACTAGCAAACAGAATCAAA
The DNA here is from genome assembly GCA_021461705.1 of Cryptotis parvus. Classification (NCBI taxonomy): domain Eukaryota; kingdom Metazoa; phylum Chordata; class Mammalia; order Eulipotyphla; family Soricidae; genus Cryptotis; species Cryptotis parvus. Next base: position 122,877 of record JAJIBD010001637.1, read on the forward strand.
GTGGCATCAAAAAGATCATACACCAATGACCAAGTAGGATTTATACTGGGAATGCAAGGATGATTTAACATTTGCAAATCAACCAACATAATACATCGTATCAATCACTGTATCACTGTCTTCCCGTTCATCATCGATTTGCTCAAGCGGGCACCAGTAACATCTCCATATGTCCTGTCTTATGCTAGTAGAGCCCAAGGGCATCTGCTTGCTCCAGGAACATAAAGTACCTCAAACCATCAGGTCATGGGAGTGAGATCTATAATTGTTACTGGTATTTGGCATATCAAATACAACACAGGTAGCTTGCCAGGCTCTGCCATGCAGGAGGCATACTCTTGTAGTCACCTCTGATCTAAAGCATTTATTGATGAACCGTGCGGCGCGAGCCGTGCTATGATCAGTTCTTCTGCTGGTTGGAGTTTGAAGAGAGGGGAGTCTGGATGTGGAAAATGGCGGGGCCCTCATGGAGTTGGGGATCGTCTGGCTTCTTTAGCGAGGCTCTGCTAGGGTGGTGGGCCAGGGCTAGAACCTGCCATCCCTCCCGGGTGCCTTGTGAGCAGCTGGGCACAGGGAGAGCTGGTAGCAGCTCTGCCCCATGTCTGTGAGTCTCTGGATCAACATACCTGGGCCGGGCTTGAAAAAGACTGCTGCAGGGTGGGTCACAATGAGCCGGGCTGTGATCCGCTCTTCTGCTGGGTGGAGTTTTGACAAGAGGGGTGTCCGGATGTGGAAAATGGCAGCCCTCTTGGAGTGGAGGGTTGTCTGGCTTCTTGCGAGGCTCTGCTGGGGTGGCAGGCCAGGGCTAGAACCCGCCATCCCTCCCGGATGGCTTGTGAGCAGCTAGGCACAGGGAGAGCCGGTAGCAGCTCTGCCCCCATGTCTGGCAATGTTCTGGGTTTCTGGCTCTATGATCTGGGCTTAATAAGGGGAGTAAAGTCTTGCATGTTTGTGTGATCCCATTTCCACATGCTCATCTTAGTACCACCAGGAGTAAGCCTTGAGCACAGAGCCACGAATAGCCTGAGTACCTCTGGGTGTGGCCTCAAACACGAAACAAAAATAAAACCAGGACTCTTCAGCTCTAGGCTGAGTCTGCCAAAGCATCACGTAAAAAAATAAAAAACCATATGATCAAATCAACAGATACAGAGAAAGCATTTGATAAGATCCAGGACTCATTCATGATTTAAAAAAAAAAAAAACCAAGCCTCTCCACAAAATGAGTGTTGAAAGAACTTTTCCTCAATACAGTGAAAGCCATCTACCACAGCCCACAGCAATCATTATTCTCAATGGGGAAAAACTAAGCCTTCCCCCTAAGATAGAGGATAAGACAAGGTTGCCCACTATCACACCTTCTATCCAACACAGTACTGGAAGTACTTGCCTTAGCAATTAGGGAAGAAAACTATATTAAAGGCATCCAGATTGGAAAAGAAAAAGCCATCTAAAACTATTGCTATTTGCAGATGACATGAAAGTGTACCTAGAGAACCCTAAAGTTGCTATGAAAATGCTTCTAGGAAACAATAGATATGTATAGTGTCCAAGTGTTTGATTTAGTTCTGTTTCTGTATGTGACTAACTTCTATTTTCCATGTATCATGGTCAGAAAGACTAGTAGAGCCAATTTCTATCTTCTTCACTTTACTGAGGTATGTTTTGTGTCCCAGCATGTGGTCTATCTTGGAGAATGTTCCATGTGCAGGGCAGAAAAAAAGTGAATTCAGCTTTTTGGGAATGAAGAGCTCTCTATATATATCCGCTAGCCCTCTCTCTTCCATTCTTCTTTCCAGAGCCAGGATTTCTTTGCTTAGTTTCAGTCTCGTTGATCTATCAAGAGGTGACAGAGCATTGCTGAAGCACCAATTATAATTGTGTTGCTGTCAATATCTTCCTTGAAATTTATTAATAGCTGTTTTAAGTATTTTGCTGGACCTTCACTGGGTGTGTATATGTTAAGGAGTATAATTTCTTCCCGATATACATATCCCTTAATTATTAAAAACAATGGACTTCACTGTCCCTTCTTACCTTTTTTTTTAGCTTAAAATCTATGTTGTCATATACTAATATGGCCACTTGCGCCCTTTCAAGGAGTTGTTTGCATGAAGAATTGTTTTCTAGCCTTTAACTCTGAGTCTGTGTTCTGACTGTTCAAATGTGTTTCTTATACACAGCAAAATGTTGAATTCCGTTTTTTTAATTCATTTTGCCACTGTGTCTCTAAACTTGTAAGTTTAGACCACTGACAATGAGGGAGATTATAGTGATGGGATTTTGAGCCATCTTTCTGTATAGATTGTTGTGCTTTTGGGGTTTGTTTTATCTACAGTAGCTCCTTCAGTCCTTCTTTTAATGTTGGTTTTGAGTATATGAAGTTCCTGAGCTGGTGTTTATCCAGGAAATTGTGTAATGATACTTCAAATCTGAATGAAAGTCCAGCTGGGTACAGAATTCTTGATGAGGCTTTCATTTTATTGAGTCTTTTAACTGTTTCCCACCACTGTCCTCCAGCTCAGTGGGTTTCGTCTGAGAAGTCTGCCCTAAATTGAAGGCATGGTCCTTTGTATGAAATTTTCTTTTTTGATCTTGCTGCTTTAGTATTGCATCTCTGTCTATGGCATTCGTCTTTCTAATTAGAATGTATCTTGGAGTCTTTTTGTTAGGGTCTCTTTTAGCTAGTATCCTTCAGGCTTCGTGGATCTGGATGCCTGCATTCTTCAGCTCTGGGAATTTTCTAGTAATGATATCTTCAACTGTTCCTACCTCATTTGGGTTGCCTTCCTGTCCCTCTAGAACTCCAATGATTCTTACGTTGTTTCTCTTGAATTCATTCCATTGGTCTCTTGCTCGCCCTTGAGCTACTTTGAGGTATTTTCCATCTTCCTTATTTGTCTGAATGGTTATTGCAGCTCATCTTCAAGCTGATTTTGTCTTGGCTGTTGTCACTCTACTGTTGAGAGCAATACAGAGTTTTCCATTTCATCAACTGAGTTTTTAACTAATGACACTTATGTTTTCAGTTTTCTTATTTTTTGCAATCATTTCCTCCTGTATTTTGTTGGCTGTCCATTCCACCACTTCTTTCATATTATCCTGTGTTTTATTGGATGTTCGTTCCACTGTTTCTCTGAGCTCATTAAGCATCTTCAACATCTCATCTCTGATTTGTCAGAGAGATTATGTACTTGTTGGGGCTTCTGAACTCTTGTCCTCATTCAATCCTCATGGTGGTGATCTGCATTGTTTCCCATGATGCTATAGTAGTGTAAAGCCACCTCCACAAATGTGTTTTCCTTGTGGTTGAGCAGGAGCCTTTCTTCTTGATACTGCCTGCACTACCTGGGAAATCCCTAGGATATTCTAGTATGTTAATTATAAGTATGGAGTAGAGAAGAAATGTGTGGCTGGTCTCAGTGTAATCTGAACAGAAGGGTTCCGGCCTGAGTGGAGGTCATCACCCCACCCAGGTTTACAAGCCCAATCACAGCCCCGATGCTGGAGAGTGTACAGCAAAAGCCTTCCTCTGGCCTGATTTCAGTGCTACCTGAGAAGCGTTCTGGCCTGAGTGGAGATCAGTGCCCTACCCAGGTTTTCAAGCCCGATGACAGTCCTGAAGCTGAGAGTGAGCTGCAAAAGTCAACAATACATATGTAAAACATATGTATAGTAGGCAGGTTACAAAATAAATACCCAAAAAGTTCATGGCTTTCCTATATGTAAATAACAAAAGACATAAATGTGATATTATAAAACAATCTCATTCACAATTATGGCTCAGAAAATCAAGTACCTAGGAATCAGTTTAACTAAGATTGTAAAGGACCTGTACAAAGAATACTACAAAATGCTGCTTCAAGAAATGAAAGAGGACATGAGGAAATGGAGACACATTTCCTGCTCATGGACTGGGAGAATCAACATTGTCAAAATGGCAATACTCCATAACAGAATAGAGACTCAATGCTGTTCCTATAAGGATACCCATGACATTTTTCAAAGAAATTGACCAAACACTCCTGAAATTCATATGGAACAATAAACTGACATGAATAGCTAAAGCAATCCTTGGGGAAAAGAAGATGGGAGGCAACACATTCCCCAAATTAAAACTGTATTACAAAGTGAAATTAATTAAAAAAGCCTGGTACTGAAATAAAGACAGAACAGCAGACATATGGAACAGAAATTGAATACCCTGATATATACAATTGAATACCCTGCTGTCACTGTCACTGTCACTATCTTCCCGTTCATCATCGATTTGCTCGAGCGGGCCCCAGTAACATCTCCATATGTCCTGTCTCATGCTAGTAGAGCCCAAGGCATCTGCTTGCTCGGGAACATAAAGAGCCTCAATCCATTCCGGAATGAGGTCTATAATTGTTACTGGTATTTGGCATATATATCAAATACAACACGGGTAGCTTGCCAGGCTCTACCGTGCAGGTAGCATACTCTTGTAGGCATCTCTAAGTCCAGCATTTATTGATGAACGCGCGCCGCTGGTCTGCTGGGTGGAGGTCTGACGAGAGAGAAGTCCGGATGTGGAAAATGGAGGCCCTCATGGAGTGGGGGGTCATCTGGCTTGTTGCGAGGCTCTGCTGGGGTGCTGGGCCAGGGCTAGAACCCACCATCCCTCCCGAGCGCCTCGTGAGAGGCAGGTCTCGGGAGAGCCAGCAGCAGCTCTGCCCCATGTCTGCGAGTCTCTCAAATGAGTCTCTCTGCAAGTAATACAATTGAATACCCTGCTATGATCATTTAATTCTCGATAAAAGAGCAAAGAATATGAAGTAGAGCAAAGAAATCCTCTTCAGCAAGTGGTGCTGGGAAAAGTGGACAGGCACATGTAAAAAAATGAACTCAGACTCTTTCCAATGCCATGCACAAAAGTCAGACCAAAATAGATTACAGATCTCAACATCAGACCTGAATCCATAAGGTACATGGAAGAAAAGATAGGCAAAGCCCTCTATAGCACTGAAGCTAAAGGCATCTTCAAAATGAAACACCACTGACCAAGCAGATGGAAGCAAAGATAAACAAGCTGGACTACATGAAACTAAGAAACTTTTGCACCCCAAATGGTGCCTAAGATACAAAGGCAGCCCATGGATTTGGAAAGAGTATTCACCCACTGCCCATGTAATAAGGTGTTAATACCCAAGATATATAAGGCACTGGTAGAATTTTACAAGAAGAATCAGAAAACCCCATGAAAAAATGGGGAGAAGAAATGAACAGAAATGTCCTCAAAGAACAAATTCAAACGGCCAAAAGGAATATGAAAAATGCTCTACATCATTAATCATCAGGGAGAGGCAAGTCAAAACTACAATGAGATATTATCTCATAGCCCAGAGACTGGCACATATCCAAAAAAGCAAGAACAATGAGTACTGGCACATATGTGGGAAGAAATGGAGTCTCAACCACTGTTTGTGGTTGATTGATCCAGCCCTTTTTAAAAATTTTATTATACCACCGTAAGATAGACAATTACAAAGCTGTTCATGGTTGGATTTTAGTGGTATCGCTAGGTCAAATGGGAGCTCTTCCAAACACTAGAAATTGAGCTCCCATTCAACCCGGCAATATCACTCCTGGGAACATACCCTGGGGGCCCAAAAACATAAAAGCAGGAACACCATTTGCACTTCTATGTTCATTGCAGCACTAGTCACAATAACCAGAATCTTGAAACAATCTGAGTGCTTGAGAACAGACAACTGGATAAAGAAACTGTGGTACATCTACACAATGGAATACTACACAGATGTCAGGAAAAATGAAGTCATGAAGTTTGCCTGTAAATGAATGGACATGGAGATTATCATGCTGAGTGAAATTAGTCAGAAGGAAAAGGACAGATATTGAATGACTGCATTTATTTGCGGGATATAAAAACAAGAGTATGAGACTGCTATCCAAGGCCAGGCAAAGCATGGATCAGGAGGCCTTGTCAATGATTGAAATCTACCACAGTGTGTGGGAGTAAGAGAATAAATAGGCAAGATAGAGAAGGGACCAGTGTGCTAATAACTGTTGGAAATTATATAAAACCAGACTAGAACTGAATATTGAAAGTAGATAAAGGGATATGCATGATAATCCCTCAGAGTATGTATTGCAAACCACAATGTGCAAAAAGAAAAAGTGAGAGAGCAAGAGAGGGGGAGAGAGAGAGAGAGAGAGAGAGAGAGAGAGAGAGAGAGAGAGAGAGAGAGAGAGAGAGAGAAATGCTTGCCATATAGGGCAACGTGGGGGCAGAGGAGATGGAGAAGGATTCTAGGGACATTGGTGGTGGGAAATGTACACTGGTGGAGGGGATGGGTGGTGAAACACTGTATGACTGAAACCCAATCATGAATAGCTTTTTAACACTATCTCACAGGGATATAATAAAATTTACAAAAAAAGAAATAAACGTAATTTGAAAAAAAATCTAACTACTGGGCCAGAGGATGAGTAGTAAATAAGAGAATTCCATTTCAGAGCAAGAAACTGAATCCTGACTTTGTTGTCTGGTGTGGTGGTTATATTATTTTTTTTCCAATTTAATGTGGAATTTATGTGTTCGTGGAATGGGAGAACAGTAAGGCTTCCTTGATCTGACCTCAGAACTCAGGAAGGAACAAGGAAGGCCCAAGGTTACTACTGGGCTTTTACTGCCACCCAGTGAGAGCAGACAAGCAGGAGGGAGCCTCTTGGTGTCCTTTTTTCTGCATACAGGCCTCACCTGGGTTTGTGAAGGCCTGAAGGCCGAGTCGAAGCTGCTCTGCAGAGAATCAAGAAAGGGCTGGACCTTGTAGAGACCGTGTGTGGTCTGGCTGGAGCGGAAGGCCACAATGTGGAAATATTTGAGAATCTTCTCAAAGCGGGCCTGGCTCATAACAAGAGCAAGACTCCTGTTACTGTAGAAGCCACTGCTCCAGATGCTGAGGACTGACTCGCAGTGGGATATGCTGGTGGAGATCATGTAGCCCAGAAGCGCCTTCATCTCCATAAGCGTCACCTCCACCCAGGTGCTGTCACTCCCAAACCGATCCTGGAACTTCTTGGCATACATGTTTGTCTGTACCACCATGTTCTTGAGGACGTTGTCAGGGACAAAGAGCTGGAAGAAGTCCATGGCACTGGCACTGGGAGGCATCTTTCTTGTTGGACCCTAAAATAAAGACGAACATGTGCTTACTGTACTACCACAGTCCTGACCCAGCAAGGAACACTCCACATGTTGGACCCCTCCGAAATACCAATCTTGGGAAAAAAAGCGTAATTTTTTTCAAATTACGTTTACTCCACCCCCCAGCTGTCCTGACACCGTCACATACACAGTATCTGTTCTCCCAATATCCTGTGTCCCAGCAACCACCTGGCACCTATTTTCATTTGCATATACCATGTTCATAAAAATATGGCATATTCAGAAATAATGCTGCATAAGTGACAGGAGAAAACATAATAAATGACAAAGGCCTGACCAAAGCTTCCTGGCTTCCCTGTTCCTGTAAGTTAAGCTAGCTTTCTAAATAAAAATGTTTTTAAAAATTGCTTTTGCCTCTTGGGCGTAAACAGTTAAGGTATAAGTGTATTTTTTTAATTATACCACCATGGGTTAGACAATTACAAAGCCATTCATGACCGCATTTCAGTCATACACTGTTGCAGTATGCATCCCTCCACCAGTGCACATTTCTCACCAACAACATCCCATTTCCCTGCCCTAACCCACCCTGCCTACTTCTATGGCAGGTACTTCTCTCTTTGTCTGTTTTTTTGCACTTGTGGCTTGCAACACATATGTTGAGGGATTATTATGCATATCCCTTTATCTAACTTTAGATAGATCTAAAGTTATTGCCCAAACACCCTAAAGAATCTGCCATCAGTGCACATCAATACACTGGCTCAGCTCTTCACACGCTACCTGTCTGAATAAAGGGTGCCCTCCCAATAGAAAACCAGCAGGAGAGTTCTACTGTTCAAGAAGGGAATCATCCACGACATTGGCAACTATCGCCCCATCTGCCTGTTGTCTATCATCTACAAGCTGTTCACTCGAGTCATCCTGAACAGGATTGGCAGAACATTAGATGAAGGACAACCATTCAAGCAAGCTGGCTTCCGAAAAGGATTCCAGCACAACTGACCATATCCACATGGTAACCAAGCTCATTGAGGTTTGTAGGGAGTTCAAGATGCCGCTCTGTCTCACGTTCACGTTCATTTAAAGAAAGCCTTTGATTCTGTTGAAACCAAAGTGGTCATCTAAGCCCTAGCCAAACAGGGCATTCAAACCCAATACATCAAGATCCTTTGTGAGCTCTATTACAGATTCACTACCAGATCTCACCATTCTACAAGGAAGTGATATCAAAACAAGGGTTCGACAGGGTGATACTATTTCACTGAAACTCTTCAGTGCCACCCTCGAGAACATCATGTGACAATTAGAATGGGAAGGAATGGAAGTAAAGATAGATGGTCGGCAACTACACCACATCTGCTTCGCTGATGACATTGTTCTAATAACACCAAACATTAGCCAAATAGCACAAATACTGGCTGACTTTGACCTAGAATGTGGAAATATAGGTCTACAGCTGAATTTCAACTAAACAATGTTCATAAAAACGAACTAGTTCCAGATGCTCCATTCACTTTCAATGGAACAACATCTCTGAATGCAGCAATTATGTGTACCTAGGTCAAGAAGTTAACATGATGAATGACCTAAAAGCTGAGCTGAGCAGGAGGAAGAGAACAGCATAGAATGTCTTCAAGAGCCTTGAAGAAATAGCCATAAGGAGAAAGAACCTCTGGTTCTGGACACATCTCTTCCGATTCCACCATTCTTCCTGCATTAACATATGTCTCAGAGACCTGGGCCCTACAAAAAGCAGGATGAGAACACTATTCAGGCCTCCCAAAGAGGACTCGAAAGAGCTATGCTTGGAATATCATACCTCCCTCAAGTGAGAGAAGGAATACCGAGTTCTGACCTCCATCAACGATACAGAGTCAGGGACACTGTTTTGTTTGCCAAACGAGAATCAGAAAATCAGATGGTCTGGACATGTAACGCAATTTGGAGACAACCGCTGGACTAGTGCTGTTACTGACTAGATCCCACAGGACGTCAAAAGATCACGTGGCTGCCCACCTACAAGATGGTCAGACTTCTTCGTCAAGACCCTGAACAAATGGTTTGAGGCTCTTCGTATTCCTGGAGCAAGCAGATGCCATTGGGCAACACTGGCACGTGATCAGGACAAATGGAAACGTTACTGGCCCCTGCTCGAGTAAATTAACGAATAACGGGATGTCAAGTGATTCCTTCATCTACTTTCAATACTCAGTCCTTGTTTAGCATTAGCATTTCCAGCCATTATTGGGAGACTGATCCCTTTACTATCTTGCCTAGCCTCTGGCCCCCTCACTCTTGTAGATTACAAACCTTGACAATTTCTGGACCCTGTTTTACTAGCCTCGGATATTCGTTTCATATTTTTTATATATCCCAGAGATGAATACAGTCATTCTATATCTGTCCTTTTCCTTCTAAGTTCACTCAGCATCTGTAGGCAAATTTCATTACTTCATCTTTCCTAACAGCTACATAATATTCCATTGTATAGATCTACCATAGTTTCTTTATCCAGACTTCTGTTATCGAGCATGCAAGTTGTCTCCAGATTCTTGCTATTGTGAATAGTGCTGCAATGAATATAGATGTGCAGATGGTGTTTCTGCTTTGTGTTTTAGACCTCCAGGGTATATTCCCAGGAGTGGTATTGCTGTAAATGGGAGCTCAATTTCTACTGTTTGGAGTAATGTCCATGTTGCTTTCCAAAAAGGCTTTCCAAAAAGGCTGGATTAGTTGACACTCTCACCAACAGTGAATGAGAGTGCCTTTCCACACCAGCACAGATTGTTCTTGCTCTTTGGATGCATCCCTTTTTTTTTATTGCGAAATGAGACAATGCTAGGAACACTTCAGATTCATTATATATTTAACTTGGAATTAATGTTTGGTTGTTGCACACTCAGAAAAGTTTTACTAGAGAGATAGTACAGAGGTTAAGCTTGTGTGGCACCACTTGTTAACTCAAGCATTACCCCAAGCATACCAGCTCTGAAGGCCTCCAAGAACTGCCATACCTAGCCCTAGAGGTTCCCAACATTGCTGGGGTAACCTGGGTCATCCCTGACACTGCCTGTATTGAACTCCCATTCTAGTTGACTGAGAACAACTGAAAGGGATCCCTGAGTTCCTGATAGCAGCTTGAGAGATACCCACCTCCAGAAAACACAACAATAGCAACAGTAACAATAAAAACACCCCAAACCTGGAAGCCTTTTATTGCTGCCACTTTTTTTCATGGTCCCTCACCATGAGTTCCGTGACTCCACATAGGGTTGTGGTCCATATATATATTTTTTGCTTTTTTGGTCACACCCAGCGATGCTCAAGGGTTTCTCCTGGCTCTACACTCAGGAATTACTCCTGGTGGTGCTCAGGGGACCATATGGGATGCCGGGGATCGAACCCAGGCCGGCATGGGCCGGCCGCATGCAAGGCAAACGCCCTACCCGCTGGACCATCACTCCGCCCCCCCGTGATCCATATTTTAAAAGCTAGGTTCTATGTGGTATCTTTAAATTTATTAGAGAATAAATGTGAGAGGGCAAGTTTAAATAATTTCATCAAAACACTATAAAAATCGCATGTTTTAAAATTATCTCCTTCCTCCCTCTTCTATCACTGTAGTGATGATGAGGGGTAGTACACTTGCTTGGCTGTGATGCACATACTTTAGGGTTCTGTGATTGTTCTTTTGGTCATGGCCCTCACCAAGGTTTGCATTCTTTTAGTTGCAGTGTTCTTATATACCTTTTTTATCAGAGGTTGCAATTCCTAACCCCAGTGGTGCTTGAACATCTTTAGTAGGGATGCTTGCTGGGAATTACAACCCTTTTAATATGTTTACATACACTTGCTGTGCTGTGCCAGAAACTGTTGTGGCACCAGTGATATCAGATACCAGAGTTGCCAGGATAAATATATGTGGGGACACAAGTGATTGAATTCATGACCATATTCCTGGCAAGCTACCCGTGGTTTATTCGATATGCCAAAAACAGTAACAATAATGGACCTCACTCCCAATGAATGGAGACATTACTGGCGCCCGCTCGAGCAAATCTACGAACAACAGGAAGACAAGTGACAAGTGACAAGATTATCTGCAAGGTGGTCTCAGCCACTGCAGACCCCATAACCTGTATTTTTATAACATGCATTTTTATATTTTATTAAAGAAACATGGTATACAAAGTTTTTCATAGTTCATTTATCCCATGATTTAAAAAAGTTACACAATGTTCCACCACCAATGCCACCAACCAGTATCAACTTCCTCTACCAATGTTCTCTGGTTCCCTTCCCTAATCCCCCCGCCCCCGCCCCCTGCCATTTTGACAGGGACCTTTAAAGTTTGGTTGTTAAAGTTGGGGTCTCAGGAATTCGGGTTTGGATATTTAGCTATATCATTCCTTAATGTCACTGATGTACCTGAATCCTTTTAACCTCTGCCCCTGCTGCTTCTCATCTGTCTCTTCTACCTTCTTCCACTCAATTTATTTCCTGTTTCACCTTATATGCTGAGGCCAAGGGTTTTCTAGGCACCTCTCCCCTTTAAACCACTGCATCAGAAAGAGAGAGAGTAATAAAGAGAAAGAGAGAGGTGTCAGCTTTAGTGACAGAACGGGAGTGTGGAGGGAGGGAAGCAGGAAATATGCACTGGTGAAAGGATGGGTGTTGGAACACTGTATGACTGAAACCCAATCATAAACAACTTGGTGACTGTATATCACGGAGTCATTAAAAACATTAAGAATTTTAAAAAATGCTGTCATCTAAGTATCATATGTGATATCTTGTGTTTATCCTTATTTTAACTTACTTCATTTAACAAGGTTTAACTTCATTTAACAAGGTTTCTTCCAGTTACATCAATGTTGCAGCAAATTGCATGATTTCATCATTCTTTTCAACTGCATAGTATTCCACTGCATAGTATTCAGATTTATATCACATCTTCATGACCTATTTATGCCCTATATATATATATCCATTAGCCCCAGCTCTTCTAGTTCCTCATTTAGGACTTTTGTGATTTCCGTCTAGTTAATTTATCCAATGGTGACAGTGAAGTGCTAAAGTCTCTCACTATTATGTTTCCACCAATGTGTTTCTTTAGGTTTATGAGCAGAAGCCTTACAAACCTTGCTTTCCCTACATTTGGTACATAAATGTTGCTTACTACTCCTTGGTCTATTGTTTCTTTGACTAATAAGCAGTGTCCATGCCTGTCTCTAATTACTCTCTTTAGAATGAATGCAATTTGGTGTAATGTAGGTACGATGTCTCAGTTTTTCCCCTCAGTGGCTTATGTAACTGTTTCTATCCTTTTACTCTGAGTCTGTGTCTGTCCTGTGATTTAAGATGTGTTTTCTGTAAGATTTTGTTTTCTAATACATCTCTCTACTTGTGCCTTTTTGCTGAGAGAGTTTAGTCCACTGACATTCGGGACATGGCAAGTTATTTGTGTCATATTCGATATGCCAAAATCAGTAACAATAATAGACCTCATTGTTGATATAAATGGCTATACTACCATTCTACAACAAGTACCGTTGTTGCTTCTGAAATTGGTTATTTGATTTATGTAACTTGCTTTCAGTAGTTCATATGAATTTGCTTATCACAAATATCATCAGCTCTTGCTTGTCTGAGAATGTTTTTATCGATAAACCTCCTTCCCAGTTAAATGAGAGTTTTGTGGTGTAGTAGACTCTAGGTTGAAAGTTTTTTCATTCACTAAACATACTGAATGTTCACTCCACTCTTTCCTCACCTCTAACATTTCATATGGGAGATGTGCTGTGATTATGTTATTTCCTTTATACTTACGTTTTTTTTCTCCTATCTTGCAGCTGTTAAGAGTTCATTTCCCTCCTTGGTTTTGCCATTTTGATTACCATTTGTCTTGGTGTTGTTCCGCATGAGTCTATTTTGGTAAGTGCTCTTTTTTAGTCTCTGGAATTTGCATCACTGCCCCCTCCAGAGAGGAAGTTCTCAGCTATCATCTCTTCCACCAATGTCCCCCTTTTCCTTTCCCTCACATTCTGGTACTGCTATTATTTGGAGATTTATAGGAATTCTTGTCACTATTTAGTATCTTAACTTCCTTATCAATGTGGCTAGCATTTTGTCTCAAGTTCTGTATACAGTTCTCCCCCCTGTGAGATTCTGCTACCATGGCTTGCTATTTGTATTTCGCTCCTTCAATCTCTCAACCTCTAAGATGGCTCTTCTTTGAGTTGGTTGAATTTTGCATCCAGTGATTGCTAATTTCATTAGCAAGTGCTTGCTTAATTTCTGTTGCCAATGCAGAGAATGCTAATTTTAGGTCATCATCAACCAGACAAGAGTTTTGATGGGCTTGGGGACTTGCCTGAGTTTCTGTCCCTATCTGTCTGTAGCTGAGTTCCTTTGTTTCCTCCGTTGTTCAACTTTGGTTAGTGTTAATGTTGAAGGTTTAGATTCCCAGTTACCTGAGAACTGATCTATTCAGTTGTTTACACCAGAAAGCTACTAATAGTACATCTGCTATTCAGATTATTTTCCTCACCATGCTGTATTATTTGAGTATGAGGAGGGGATTTTCAACTATTAACTCTGTTGAGTTGACTGAGATTTAAGGCTGTGTACTGTCTGAGAAACAGGAGTGCCACATTCCATCTGCCCTCAATGTGAGAGCTGTATCCTAATACTTGGGTTTTAGAGGATAGATGAACATGAGACAGGTCCAATCTCTAACCTGGGGGTGGGTTACAGCATGCAGAGCAGAAGGATGGAATTTCCCAGGCTTGCTGGCTAGCAGCTGATAGGGGCTTGAGTGAGGTAGGGGGGAGGTCGGGGCTCTGACCTAGGGCACCCACCTAGGTTTGGGAGGACAGATGGACATAAGGCAGGTCAAATCTCTGGCCTAGGGGTGATACGTGGTATTTTGCATTAACTGGTATTTGGGGGTATTAACAACCAGCAGTTTTTGTGGCACCTGAATTAAGAATTTAAAGTAATGAAATAATCTCCAGTTAAATCAAACAGCTATAAAAAAAAACAAAAATCCTGTGTCACTACAATATTCCTCCTACTTGAGGCACTAAAAATTCCATACCACAAAAAGCAATGCAGAAAATAGCTAAACTCATTGTTACAGCGCCAGCTGCAGCTGGTCCTTATCTTCATGAAGTTATCATTTAGCTCATATTTTTTTTCCTTGACTCCAGGGTCTACGGGCAGAATAAGCTACATATATGACCAGAACCTGAGGTCCCAGACTCAACTATAGAATTCAGAAACACAGTCACTGAAAATCTTCCAAGGGTTTTTTACCATGTTGTTCACAGGTAAGTGATTTGCAATGCATTCTCTCCGCTGGATCATAAGGTCTTTACACAGGGAGGCTCAGCAGCTGTGGGACCGGGTCCTGGTCACACCATGCAGCTGGAAGCAGTGTCAAGGCTCCCAATTTCATGTGCCACACTTGCAACACTCCAAAATTATTTTCAGATGCATCAGTCCTCCAAGTTAGCATTTCTCAAACTTTTCCCAATGTCAGCCCATTATGACTGTTAACTTCTTCTGTGGTGTCACTCGGTCCTATCAGCAGACGCCCTAGTCCTGTGCTATGGCACTCCTCTTGGTATATCCTACAGGCCTAAGGGGTGGGGGGGCATGGTCGAGAATGACTGCTCTTAGTGGCAACTTCCAACAGAGGACACCTGAAGTTTCTGTTTTCCAGAACCCCAAGAAGACTAGCAGAAACAGGGCCAGAAGACACCCCCCCACCCCGTCCAGTGTTAGCTCTAGGCCTTCCTTGCAAGGAACACATTAAAAGGGGAATTCTGGGAACTGTAAAAATGGCTCAAATGGGAAGAGCATATGCCTGGCATGTGTGAGACCCTGAGTCTAATCCCTCACACTGCATGGCCCCAGTGAGAACCAGTGGATGCTGAATACTGTGACTGCTGGCCTACTATGCTGTTAGGTCAAGTATCACTTGTCCTCATGCTACCAAGCACCATATTTTAAAATAATAAAAATAAGTGGACTCTGCATATGTTATTTATTCATGGGGTGCACAGGTAAGGTATGTGTGTGTGTGTGGGGGTGTCTTCTCCAAACTAATACAACACAGTGGTTGGCAAAGACTCTGAACATACAGGGACTATTTTGAAACCTGATAACTGAAATGTTGCTTATAGGAAACAAAGACCACAGTGGTGTGTAGTTATCTATGAAAGGTTCCTTCAATGGCTACTGCAGACATTAAATCTGTAAACATGAATAAATGCAAATGAAAAAGTAATGGCATACAAAGAAGATGTGGCATATGCCCAACCTTATATATTAAAACTGCTAAAGACAGTTCCCTTC
Source organism: Cryptotis parvus (assembly GCA_021461705.1). Taxonomy (NCBI): domain Eukaryota; kingdom Metazoa; phylum Chordata; class Mammalia; order Eulipotyphla; family Soricidae; genus Cryptotis; species Cryptotis parvus. Next base: position 138,394 of record JAJIBD010001637.1, read on the forward strand.
AAAATGTGAACACCTCATGTTCACCTCATGAGGTGAGGCGCAGACCAGAATGCAAAGACCAGAATATACACAGAATAGTCAGCCCATCTCACACAAAATAGATCTTATTTATTTGACAGTCAATTCAAGAGCCTATATTAAGCTGCTCTAAACTGTCTTTTGGGAAGTCTCCATAAGGCAGAGGGGTCCTGGACCATCCCCAGGCAATGGAGCTCTCAAGAAAATAAACCTGTGCCCGGGCCACATCACCCTCGGCATCATTTCTGTCTGGAGCAGAGGCACTCTAGACTGAAGTCATACGCACAGACTATTCGCCTGGACTCTGTTAATGAAATCAGGTCACAGGTGTTATAATTAACAGAAAAAGAAATACTTTCCTCTCTCTGACCAGCTCTGGGTCTGCAGGTGAATGAGATGATGACAGCAAAGAGCTATACAAAGCATATCTATATGAGAAATAGGGACAGAACTAAAGCCTCAGAATACGAATGAATTAATGCCGACAAGCACAAAGCTTCAGCTTGACTTTGCTGGCAGTTCCTAAAAGGCCAGGGAGTTGACATGGCAAAGATGTAACTTGGAGTTTGGCCACAGGTCCATGTTTCTGTAGCCTTCCACAATGTTGTTTCATCTGTGAAAGCCCTAGACCTCACCCACTGATAGCTTCCCAACAAAACTACAGATTTCACTTTTCATTAGATTGAGTCAAAAACATTTCATTATAAAAGTACAGTTATATATTACATATTCAAGATTTCAGTGACTCACACTGCATTGACCCACAAAATTGTATTGGTTGACTGTATTGCCTTATCAATAGGACTTCTCTGGTCAACAGCAGACTATCAGTAAAGATTTGAGAGGGAAATCAAGTTATAGCTGGATTTTCACTCTATATTGGGAGGGAGGGTAGTTTAAACCTGTTGGCAGAAGGTAGATCTAAGGATATGCGAAGGAAGGTCTGATGGATACTGCCTGTTAACAGATACACAGGGACTTCCGCAGACTGTCTCCCAATAGAGTTAGTATGTAGAAATCCCTAGTGAGACTGTTAATCAAAGCTGCAGGTACCCAGACAAGGTTATCCTAGGTCATTTCTCTGCACATTTCCCTGTTGGCTATAACTAGCCCAAGATGGAGTCTAATGGACCATGCTTAAAGTTAGGCAAAAACAGGTTTTTCTTCTGTCTGACACGTCCTTGCGCAACATCATGGGCTAGTCCGTCCTTGCCATCATGGGCTAGTCCGGAAGGTTGCACTAGCAACTGTAATGCGTTCTTTTGTTCATCTCATCTTACCTAGATAGTACCCCCTGCAGGTTTTTGGTTCCTATTATTCCTAAGTCCTATTCAATGAATGTGAACTGTCTTTGTAATGTAAACCATGCAAACTTTAAGCTGTATTGCCCTTTGAGAAGAGGGGATAAGGGAGTTGGGGTCTGTGTGGAGGTGGTCAGTCAGTCAGTCAGCTCAAGTCAGTGAGCAAAATGAGTTAGTCCAAGTAAGTGAGCTCAGGTCAGCGAGCTCAGGTTAGTCAGCTAACGTCAGTTAGCTGTGATTAGTTAGCTGCCATGATGAGAACTGCTGCCCTCCGGCTGGTGATCATTAAAAATATTAATGGATATACGTCGTGTTCCTGGTGTCTCATCTCTGCGCCTCCGACCCGACAGGACATTCCTGCTTCAAAACCCCTAACGCTGGCATTGTTCAAGGGTCAGTGCACTTATAGAAACTCTCATTTTATAGTTCTGAGACAGATGTTGTCCAGTAAAGCTGAAAACATGGAGTGGGCTCCAGTTCCATAAGGTGTGTGACCTTGAGCAAAGTCCTTTACCTCTGTCTCCAAATAGCACAGCTTAAATGACAGGAACAGAAAAAATATTTTTAGAGTTCTGGAATCTGAACTCTGAGATTAAGGTGAGAGGATATTTGCTGTCTGGTGAGAGCAGCCTCCTGCTTCAAAAGGCTGTTTTTCTTCCTCCTCCTCTTCCTCCTCCTCCTCCTCCTCCTCCTTTTTTTTTGCATCCCTGGATATTTGCTGTCTGGTGAGAGCAGCCTCCTGCTTCAAAAGGCTGTTTTTTTTCTTCTTCTTCCTCCTCCTCCTCCTCCTCCCTCTTCCTCCTCCTCCTCCTCCTCCTCCTCCTCCTCCTTCTCCTTCTTTTTTTTGCATCCCTGGATATTTGCTGTCTGGTGAGAGCAGCCTCCTGCTTCAAAAGGCTGTTTTTTTTCTTCTTCTTCCTCCTCCTCCTCCTCCTCCTCTTCCTCCTCCTCCTCCTCCTCCTCCTCCTTCTTTTTTTGCATCCCTGGCTTCCACTTCAGTGGCAGATGGTATTTTTTAGTATTTTAGTATACCACCATGAGATATACAATTACAAAGATGTTCATAAGATGTTCATGTTTGGGTTTTGGTCATACAGTGTTCCAGCCCCCCATCGCTCCACCAGTGCCCATTTCCCACCACCAATGTCCCTGATTCCCTCCCCCTCCCCTAGCCTGCCTATATGGCAGGCTCTTTATCTTTCTCTCTCTCTCTTTCTCTTTTTCCTTCAAGAGTGCTGTTTTTCTAGCTGTGCTCCCACACTGCAAAAGAAACTGTTTGTTTGTTTGTTTGTTTGTTTGTTTTTAAGCAATGGACTGAAACACAAGAACTCCCAACCCCAGAACCTTATCACTGCCCAAGGCTCTACCTCCTAATACCCATCACACTGGGTATTTATCTTTATTTTTTCACTTTATTTTAGGCACCGTGATTTACAATATTGATAAGGACAGTTTAGGACATTTTATTTAGGCACATGAACTTTGAGGGTGGGGAAATCTCATTCTTTGGGGCATGTCTCCTTAATAGTAAATGAAGATAACAATAAAAAACAAATTTGAGGTAAGGATAAAGGAAAAGACGTATAGCAAGGACTCAGGTGCCTCACAGAGTACAGGTTCCAGGTGTCCCCAGTGTTGGTACTGAATCACACATATTCATGACAGCATCTGTTAATCCCTTATCAATTAGGCTTCTGTCTCCCTTTCTGGGAGCTGACATACCAGATGGCTATTATAAAACAGGCTCAGGGAATGGCAATTTATATTTCACCCATACACTGTGTCTGTTTGTCACATGAAGTTTTATTTTTTAAAGTCTTCCTGGTACAGAAAGCACAGCACATGTGTTTCCTCACTTGGGTCCAATCTGCTGGGAAGGGATGCACAGCTGAACAGTCACTGGGCTGCTGTCCATGATCCCCTCAAATCGAGACGGCGCTTTATGCAGTGACAGTGTGGCTTAGCTACCCAGAGAACTTGTTCATTTCCTCCATACCTTTACAGTCTCTTCTTGCTCTGCCACATCTGCTACAACTTTTCACGCGTAATCCAATAAAATCCAGTCTTATTTCCATCTACATGTGACACAACATTTTCCCCCAGACTTATCTTCTCTGTTTTCTGGACCTTACAGTTAAGGCCACTATGTCTCCCACTTCCTGCCAGCTGTAGTCAGTTCCATGGAGTATGGCAGGTCCCCCTAAGATCACCCTAGCCCTTCAAGAAATATAACAGAGAAAGGAATCAAGTCACCAGGTACTCAGGGAGACAGGTTGGTGGTTAAGAGGATATGTAGCCATCCTAAAGGAAGAGATGTGTAAAGCTTATTGCCAAGTAAATTCTTTCATAATAGAAACTCAGGAGCCAGCCAATGGGATTTTCTGCATCAAGAAATCAAGCATTTAATGGATCAGACTTTTGTTTTTTGGTGCGGCTTTTTTATGATCACACCCAGAGATACTGAGGGCTTACTTCGGCTCTGCAGTCAGGAATTACTCCTGGCAGTGTTCAGACAGGGACCAAACCAAGGTTGGCTGTGTGCATGGCAAGTGTACTATTACTCCAGCCCCAAGATTTAATTTTTCCTACATTTAACCTAACAGCTGCTGGGACACTCATTTGGCACTCAGAAAGAGGATGGATAAAGAATTTAAGGTCACAGGAGCTGGTTACTAGAAGGGTCTGAGATGTTCTTCCCTGTTCTAGGGAAGAATCCACCCCTCAAATCCTCCCAACCTCTACCACATACATATACAACCTGGATCTCCATGTATGTGTTGAAATTCTGACCATGAGGATGACTGAAAGGAGGCAGCTGAGAAGAAAGGAGAAAGGCTTTCAGGAGACAGGGGAAAGCTGACAATTATATATGGGCTCAGAAGAGTTTTTTGAGACTAAAATAAATTCTTAGCAATGTGTGCTGCTCAGGAAAATATCACTTATATGTGATATTTATAATAACTAGACAGGGGAATGCAATGGTTTGGGGGTGGTGCCAGATCACCCATGGCTGAAAGTATAGGGAAGACAAAGAAATCTGGGAATGAGGGAAAAGAGACAGATGGGAAGAAAAGGGGAACAGGGGTCAAGGGGATTCAGGCACACTCATGGTGTAAAGGACTGGTACAGCTAAATATCCAAACCACAGCATCAATGACACTGAAATCATGAGGTCCAAACTTTAACACCAAACTTAAAAAGGTATATGCCAATATTCATGCTGGGAAATGGGGGTTAGAGAGGGAATGTTGAACACTGATGGAGGGTAGCTAACATTGGTGGTGGACTTAGTGCTGGAATGTTCTATGTCTAAAACTCAACTACAAATAGCTTTTTAAATCACAGTGCTTTAAATAAAATAACATTTGAAAAATAAAATACAAAATCGAACCCTCAAAACAAGATTCAAGAAATGTGTGCTGAGTGAGGTGAGAGGGCCACCTCTTGAAAGGGGAGAAGGATTGGAGGGGCAATGGGGCAAGCCTAGTGAGTCTGGCCACTGAAGTGCAAACATGAACACTTGACTCTTTTTAGAGGATATTAACAGGGATTAGTCACTGATGGTGTATCCTTGGGGAGAAATATCAGAAGGATGTGAGTTAAGGTTCCTACTGGGATTCTGGCCTGCTTTTTGTATCTTCAGTGTCTAGAACCACATCTGACCCATAGAAAGCATGAAACATCAGATAATGTTGCTGATTGAGAGATGAGTGAAGAGAGAAATGAACTCTTGAGACTTTAGTGTGGTCAGCAGGGGGTCTTCAGCTTGAAGTGAAGGCCAAAATCCTCAAGAAAATGAAATTTTTGTGTGTGTGTGTGTGTGTGTGTGTGTGTGTGCACATATGTAGATATCTGAAGATGTGAGAGCTTGGGTGGAACCCACTTTTCCTAAATTTTAGATCATTTGTTCCTGTCAAATGAGATCAAACAGTTGGTGACAGGGATACCTAGACTGTATTGGACATAAAGAATGTGCCATTTGCAAAGTCTTATAATAAAAATGCTGGAAGCATAACGAAGCAGGAAGCTGAGACTGGTCTTGCCTGTGGGAGGCCTGCCTGGGCCACAAGCCAGTGAGAATGGAAATCTCTGGTGAAGCCAGAGACTCTTTACAACACAAGAGAAGGTAAAAGGTGACATCACAATCTGCATATGGCCATCACATGCAGGAACTCTGTCCTTCTGTGGACGTAGGAAAGACAAAACTAATTCCCGCTCCAGGTCAGAATTCTGAGAAACAGTGTCAAGAGTACATGCTGACATGACAGCCATAATGCTAATGATATAAATAACACTGAAGAAAACCAAGCAGGTTTGCTCTGGGGGAGGTGAAGATAAGGTCTGTTGGTCCTTGTAATCTGGGCACAGGCTAGCTCCTGGGGTTTCCTTGGCACAGAGAGCCAGCTTTAACTGGTTCATATAGGTAGAGCCAGCTGCCTAGAGTGATAGGACTTTTCAACAATAAGGTGATAAATCCCAGATTAAATAACCCCCCCCCCCCACATCCTCACATCCCTGGTTTGGCATCAGCAGTGGAGTCCATCAGAGATCTGTCTGTCACCTAAGTCACCGGAGCTTCGGTCTGAGGTCCCCCGTATTATATCATGGGTTCTCAGCATTTACTGAATGTGTGTGCTGAGGACAGGAACAAAAGGCTGCTGCAATATATCTGGGTTGGGGACAGAGCACAGGGAGTGGTTTCTGGAGGATACTTGCTGCCTTCCTATGCCCTAGGGACATCACGGCACCTCACCAACAGATGCTACTTAGCTACCTCGGCACAGCTGATTCTAGACAAACAAAGGCAAGCTGGAGTTGCTTTATTCCTAGTTAAATATTATATCCCTCATATTCCTGCATACTTCACCCCACACCTCACTGGGAGAGAGGAAGTACAATGAGATAAAAGGAAGAGAATAAAGAGGGAGGTGGATTCAGGACTGACTCCTGAGCTCAATGCCAGGAGTAATCCCTGGTTACAGGTATGTCCTCTCACTCCCCCGAAAAAAGACCCTAATAATAAACTGAAAATAAAATAAAGCTTATAATTATGAAAAAAGGGAGGAGGTTAAGATGAAGAAACATATTGGGATTATAGAAAGGAAGGGGAAAGAGTAACTGGGTAACGCCTGGCACACATACAAATGACATTTATTGGGTGGCGTTGGGTCACCACCTGTGGTGCTCATAGATCACTCCTGACAGTTTCAGGAAATCATTATGTGGTATCCAGGCTAGAACTAGGGATCAAACCACAGTTTGTCACATCATGGCAAGTACCTTAACTTCTATGCAATCTCCCTGGTCCTGTTTTTTTGTTTGTTTGGGGCCACAACCTATAGTGTTCATGGCTCAGGGATCTTTCTGATAGTGCTTTGGGACCATACGTGGTGCCAAGGATAGAACTATAGTTAGCTGTGTGCAAGGCTGCACCTTATCTACTGTACTATTTCTCTGGTCACACAGGTAAATAAGTGAGAAGTATGGGTCCCAACTTCCTCATCTAAAATTTGCAATTTGAACTAACGATAAGCAGGGATGATCAACAGGTGTCCACTCTGAGCTAGCAGTTGCTGTGAGTCACCAGAACCTCCTTATTCCTTTTCATTTGAGGGACCAGCACAATCTCAGGTCCCACTCAGAGTCAGAGCCTCAGCTCACTTCAAAAGGCAAATTTATTTTCATCTGTGTGAAATCACAAGATTCTCTTTGCCATGATCTCTTTGCCTCAGATCACAAGATCTCTTTGCCTCAGATCACAAGATTTCTCTTTGCCATGGCACAGCTCTGGCTGACTGTGCACTTTTAAACTGCAGTTCATGCTTTCCAACACGAAAGCCATTTTAATTCCCCTCTATCTTGGCGGAAATGTCTTTTTTTCCCCTTAGAAATTATTTAGTTTCATCATCGATACTAGAAGGGGGAAGTGCTTATGGATGAAATCTGCTTGAGGGCTGGAGGGATGTCTTTACTTGGGAGTGAGACCAGGCCAGTGAATCAGACTGAGGACAGCAGAAAGATGACCAGCTGTGACCTTAATTCTAGATACAGTGACACTCAAAAAGACACAGGCATTAAGAACATTTAATGCTCCCAGTGCAGTAAAAATATGTGCGTATATCTTCTGACTTCCTCTACAGTTACAGACATAACTACAGTAGAAGTTACAAGCTCAACCTTAGATACCAAATGCTCAAATCCTTTATAGTTTGCTCTCCTCTGTGACGAAAGCACATACACTCACATCTTCCATAAATTCAGAGCCAGGGAGAAAAAAAATACATATTAGTAACTCTGAGTAGTTTAAAGCTTTGTCAACTGTAATTCAGATATATTTAAAAAAAATAACTTTGAAAAGTTGAAGATACAAAGGTAATTACTTCCCTCCCCAATTTACCCTCAGGCCATAACCACTGCTTCAAAGCACTGAGAAGCAGAATCACAGTGAGTTGCTTTATGCCCACCAAATCTGTTCAAGTTAGAGAAAAGTTACAGGATATGTTTAGGAAGAAAACCTCCAGGTTTCATTCCCAAAAGCTTGCTAAACCGGAGGCCTCCAGAGTTGACAGAGGAGATCAACCATAATTTAGTGCTTAAACCCTGGGTGTCATACATGCAAGGCAAGTGCTCTATTGCTGAGTCATATCCCATGTGGGGTCCTGTTCTAGCTAGCTTGGGAGTTTTGCTGTTTTATCCACTCACAGCTTAATCTATTTACATGTTCTTAAACCAGGGTTCATACTAATGAGATCTCTTCTATGTAAACACTGATAGAGGGTGTGGCAGTTACAGAAGTCACCTTGACTCTGAACTTCTGACTTACTATTATACATCTACTAAAACTTCTATGTTTTCTAGATTGGGCACAGCTCCTCTTTTATACCCACTGGACCCAGCGTGGGACAGTTAGAATTTACCAGGAGACTACCACCCTGGCTACATTGAAACTATCGTTTAAAATTATAGGAAGGATCAAACTAGTTTTCCCTCAAGCAGGTGAGTGTGACCCTTTCAGTATTCGGAGAACAAGATACTCAGAATCACCGTGGTGCAGATAATAAAGAAGGACCTTGTGGGTACCATCTAGATTACATGAAGTCCATGAAATTAAGTTCACTTGTCTTCCGTTGTTCATCGATTTGCTCGAGTGGGCACCAGTAACATCTCTGTATGTCCTGTTACATGCTAGTATAGCCCAAGGGCATCTGCTTGCTCCAGGAACATGTAGAACCTCAAACCAATCCTTCAGGTCATGGGAATGAGGTTTATAACTGTTACTGGTTTTGGCATATCAAATACAACACGGGTAGCTTTCCAGGCTCTGCCGTGAGGGAGAATGATCGTTACAGTGTATAAATGTGCAAGATCCTGGGAAGGACCTGGTCCTAACTGCCATTACTCTCCTAAGAATATCGCGCGGCTGTGAGTCTGGAGTGTCTTTCTTCCAGCTGTGGCTGTGGTGGCTGGGAGCTCACAGCTTTGCCCTCCAACATGGAGGTGGAGGAATGGGAGGAGGACCCCAAGTCCCCGCCTCCATGTCTGGCCAGTGTGGGCCCTCCGCATGTGTGAGCAAACCCTAGAGCTATGTCAGCCAGAGGCTGGTCGAGCCATTTACCATCCTCTGGGATTCCATGGGCTGCTCCACGTGCTGCCAAGCTGCGCAGCTGTAGGTCTGGAGTGTTTCTCTTCCGTTGCTGGAAAATTAAGATATATTATTTTATACCAGCCCCTTTCTCTCTCCAGGGTTTTACTGTATCATTGTCTTCCCGCTCATCATCGATTTGCTGGAGCGGGCACCAGTAACATCTCCATATGTCCTGTCTCATGCTAGTAGAGCCCAAGGGCATCTGCTTGCTCCAGGAACATAAAGAGCCTCAAACCATTCCATCAGGTCATGGGAATGAGGTCTAAAATTGTTACTGGTATTTGGCATATCAAATACGACACAGGTAGCTTGCCAGGCTCTGCCGTGCGGGTAGCATACTCATGTAGTCATCTCTGAATCCAGCATTTATTGATGAACCGCGGCCACAAGCAGTCGCGTGAGCCAGGCTGTGATAGGCTGGTCTGCTGGGTGGAGTTCTGATGAGAGGGAAGACCGGATGTGGAAAATGGAGGCCCTCATAGAGTGAGGGGGTCGTCTTGTTTGTTGCAAGGCTCTGCTGGGGTGGCGGGCCAGGGCTAGAACTTGCCATCCCTCCTAGGTGCCTCGTGAGCGGCTGGGCACAAGGAGAGCCAGTAACAGCTCTGCCCCATGTCTGTAAGTCTTTATGTGTATATATTTATACATGCTTTATACATAAACATATATAAAATACGCACACACACATACATATATATGTTTTGAAGCTACACCCAATATGCTTTCTCAGGATTTACTTTTTGCTCTCTACTCAGCGATCACTCCTGGTGAGGCTCAGAGGACCATAGTGAGTGACAGGGACCAAACCGGGTTGGCCATGTGCAAGGCAAGCACCTTACCCACTGTCCTCTCTCTCTAGTGTTGTTTATATTTTAAAACGATTATTAAAAAAAAACTCCTGGAGTGTTTTGTATGTGCCTCTCAGCATACACAGGCAAGAAATTCGCTGAATATATACCTGGCTGGGAAATGCCCAGATTATGGACATCGGCATTATCAGCTCCAATAATAAGACCCAAGCCGTACACTCTACATTCTCAGCAGGAGCAGACAACACTCCCCCACCATGTGCCTTTTCTTCAGAAGGGAAGAAACTATTTCTGGACATTTTTCCCCACTTGAATTTTAGAACCAACTTGCCAAAGTGCATATACAAAAAACATCTAGTAGAATGTTAATATACAGATCATTTGGGAGGAGAATAACTTCTTTACAGTACTGAGTTTCCTTATGCATTTAACTCGCAGTAAATTTTCATACCTTTCCCCCTTACTATAGTTACATTCATTCTTTAAAACTTTGTATTTTTGTTGCCATTATTTTATCATATAAAATCATGTTTTCTTGCCAGAGGAAGTACGGCAATTGAGGCATTTTCCTTGTGTGTGACAAACCCAAGTCTGATTGGGTTAGTCATTCCTGCTCATGCTTGGGGCACCCCAAATGGTCCCCCAAGCATGAGCAGGAATGCTCCCTGAGCACAGAGGTAGGAGTCAGCATGAGCAGGAATACTCCCTGAGCACAGAGCTAGGAGTAAGCCCTGAGAACCACTGGTGCCCCCTCTCACCAAAACAAACAAATCACAATTAGGGCTGGAGCCCTAATTGTAAAGTGGGTAGGCATTTTTCTTGCATACAACTGACCCAGGTTCAATCCCCAGCATCCCATACAGCTCCCAAGTACCACCAGGAGCAATTACTGAGCAGAGTCTGGAATAACCCCCAACCACTGCTAGGTTTGATCCAAAAAAACAAGCAAAAATCACATTTCTTTAGTGTTGCTATTACAGAAAATACAACTTTTATATCTAACTATGGTATTAAAATATCTTAATTAAATCAATTAAATCAGCCCTGCCTCTAAACAACAATATTACTTGTGAATAATGATTCTTTTGTTTTTTTTTACTCTATCTCATGTTCTTTTCCATTTGTGAGCAGACAGAAGTGAGTTAGCAGCCACCCTATACCCCTCTCAAGAGCTTAAGAGGACCACTTTCAACTTTTCCATTAGGGTCAAATGATTTCAACCTACTGATTAAGAACAGTTTTTGCTACAGGCTTATAACTTTTTATCTGTTTTCTTTGGTGGAAGGGAGAACCCTAAAAAGGATATTATGAGGCAGCCCTACCCAACCATAACACTGTGACCTTGTCACCTGTCACATAACAAAGTGGCAGCAACTGGGATTTCCAGGGAGCACCCAGAGGGTATGCTCACAATGCATATAACATTTCTCATGTTATATGGCTAGGAAAAAGCAAACCTAGGAAAAGGTCTTTATGATGTAAAAGTGGGAATTCTCTTCTAGAGTTCAGCACTCATCTTCCAAGTCATCAACTTATCCATGTCAAATTGTACTATGAGCAAGTTTAGAAAGTACTTTTATTTCTACAGAGTTTATTTTCTTTCTGTTAAAGATGACCCTGGGGCCGAACGATAGTCCAGCGGGTAGGGTGTTTGCCTTGCATGCGGTCGGCCCATGCAGGCCAGGTTCAATCCCCAGCATACCATATGGTTCCCGAGCACTGCCAGGAGTAATTCCTGAGTGCGGAGCCAGGAGAAACCCTGAGCATTACGGGTGTGACCCAAAAAAGCAAAAAAAAAAATAAATAAATAAACAAATAAATAAACAAATAAATAAAATAAAGATGACCCTATTTAGTAATGCCAACTGCAAATGCACACACACCACCTGTCTTGACTGTCATCCATAACGGACAAAAACCTAAAATGAATACTCAAAAGTGAAAGCTATTTGAAAAACAATCTCAGACCAGTATAATCAATACCTGGCAGATGCTGTAAGCATCCTTTCACTAACGTTCTCTAATTTGGCAGAAAGCAATACCTCTCACTAAAACCCTTCCGGATGCAATGGAAGCAAAAGACAAGGTTAGGTTTCAATGTTTCTGTACAGCATATTATTTCACATATTCTTTTTAGGATAATCTTTGCAACAGCCTCTATCAAACAGTGAAGATGAGAGAAACTGTCTGCTTCACTCACCAGAAAGACTCATCTGCATGCATGATGCCTGAATTTCTTCTAGAGATCCCTTGCTATGGTGAACAAAGGTTACCAACTGAGTTGACAACCAATGTTTCTTAGGGTGCTCTGAATATAAGGGGGAGATTAAAAGTGAGGAACAAGAAGTTTAGTTTCTTAGAACTTTAGTTTTTAGCTGATTTAACTATGCCACTCTTTAAGGACAATAAACATCCCACAAGGACTCAAAAACTCATTATAATTGCAAACAGGAGCAATGGACTAGGGTCCTAAATGGACACTGTTAAAGATGACTGTTTGCTTCATGTACTCCTGCTATGACCACTTTCTCTGGCTTCTGAAACAATGCTTGCTTTGATCGCCACTTGAATTTACTGAGCACCAGGATGTGAGCTTGGGGGCTCAAAGAAATTATGAAAATGCTTATGAATATGCTCGGGCACCAGCACATGGTTTCCCTAATAAAGGCCAGTGTTTCAGCTGTTATGAACATACTTATTGAATGTGCTCGAGCACCAGCACATGGCTTTCCTAATAAAAAGACAATGTCTCTGCTCTTACGAAAATCTTATGAATGTGCTTGGGCACCAGCACGTGGCTTTTCTAATAAAAGCCAATGTTTCTGCTGTGAGGCGGCTCTTGTCCAGGACAGCCCACCAGCTGATGGCAATAAAGACTCCTTGAAAGTCTAATTTTTTGGTCACTGGTGTCTTTTGATGGTGACCCCAACATGGTCTCCCCTGCAGCCTCTTGCTGGCCCAGTCTTTCTCCATGATGCATCCCACATCTCATCTGTCCCTTACTCACACTGCTTCTCCCAGGGTCCAGATGAAGAATTAAAGTTCTAGTATATAATGCCTTCAATATGACCATTCCCAAGGGAGTTTTCATTTTAACCAAAGCTTCACTATTAGAAACTTCTACTGTCTAAGTCACTCCGGAGGTAGAGTGAGAGCAAATAGACTACCAGGTGCAAAGGATGACCAGGCTAATGTGGATAGATTTTGTGTTGTTCATATGCCTAAAGACTGCACATAGTGTTTCCAAAATCAATCTGGGCAGTTTTCCTCTTTCCACCCTGTACACACAGACTCATTTCCCTAATTTAAAAAATATGTTATTGAAGCACTGTGATTTACAAAGTTATTAATAATTGAGTTTCAGACACAGTGTTCCAACACCAATCCCTTCAACAGTGTCTATTCCAACAATATCCTTGTTTTTTCCCTCCCATCCATCAAACTGGCTCTATGATAGGCACTCTTTCCTTCCCTTTAGGTACTCTGTTTACAATATTGTCCTGATAAGGTTTCATGCATTATACTTTTCCACCTTCCAACACCACCTCCTGCTCCAAATCCAATGAAATTAGATTTTTAAATGCTTCTTCAAAGCAGTTATCAATTCATGATAAGAGATGGCATGTGAGTTTTGGTTCTTGGGTAAATTCTAAAGGTTATGAGTCATAGTACATTTGCTAAGGAGGATTTTCTAGGGTAGAGGAAATGACAGTTATTTTACTGATGATGTAACTGATGTGCTGTGATGATGTGACTGATGGTTCTGATACTTGCTCAGAATGAAAGTGGCCAGCGATCCAGGGTACTATTGCCATGCCTAACTGTGTAGTGAAAAACAGGAGACATCACTTGTCTCCAAACATGGTAGGGTAGGCTCCTTAAAAATATATATCCTCAGTATCACATAGAGCTTAAAGAAATAAATTTTCTGCCTATAGAAATGTATGCAGGTATAAAATTTCTATGGGTAAACTGGACTTTACAAAATGGTCATGGCTAAAGAGACAGAACAGCAGGTAAGGCCCACTTGCACATAGCTGACGTGGGACAGGAAACTTCTGTTCCCTTTACGAGAGAGAGAGAGAGAGAGAGAGAGAGAGAGAGAGAGAGAGAGGAGAGAGAGAGGAGAGAGAGAGAGAGGAGAGAGAGAGATGTGAGAGGAAGTCACAGTTTTATCTCTCTCTAGATTTTCCATCTCTCCCCTGTCAATCTGATATAGAGTCCCACCCCCCCAGGTTCTGTCTTAACATTTCTGGGGTTTTCCAGAAATGTAAAACTCTGCCCTGGAGCCTACACTTAGAAGGAAACTAAGATAATGTGCAATTATGCCTGAAGAGATTTTAGACCAGCTAGACATCCCTGTGATTTTCTGGCATCTTTTACAAAATACTTGTCAACTGATATATAGTGCAGAGTCTTTTAAAGGGCACACACACAACTCATTTTTAACTTTCGAACCTTTTAAACTATACTGAGTTCCTCCTCACTTGGGGAGCTCCTTTTCTCTTCTACTTTTCAATAAACTTTTCTAGTTTCCAATAACTGAGTTTGAGCATCTTTATTACTCAATATTTTCACTCTGAAAATATTGAAGAACCTGGGACTCACGAATGAACAGAGACCTGCTGTCACTGCTTCTGCCTTACCAGGATCAGTCCCCGAGACCTGACAGAAGAAACCCTGAGCATAACCAGGTGTGGCCCAAAAACAAACACAAAATGTTCATCTGCTATTGAATTTTCCTAAGGAAATACTCATGCATTTTATAATAAGGGACAAATAAACTAAAGGCTCCCAAGCTTATTTGGCTAACTGCTTCCCCTTCAGAAAAGACTACAATACAAAAACACTCAGAACCCCCTGAAAAAATACTTAAGTGAACAAATGGAAAGTATATCAGCAAATATACCTTAGGTTACTACTGCCCGCCTGGTTCATTATGGTGTTCTCTAGAAGGAAGTATGGCTTATTTTGGAAAATGATGCTCTAAAACATTACAAAGGAATGTTCTTGAATATTTTAAGAGTATAAGAAAACTTTCATGAGAACATTTTCACAAAGATTAAAAGTATCCAAATTTAAAAAAGTGTAAATCTTAAACTTTAAAAGTTAAAATTCAAATTTAAAAAGTGTAAATCCAAATTTAAAACTGAAATCAAAATGATTTAAAAGGTAGAAGGTTTACTGAAGATCATCTCTAAGTGTAGGACCGTAGGCGATATTCATTTTTTTTCTTTCTATTTTTTAAAATATGATTTCTGGAAATAATGTAGATAATTACATAGATGGCCTTTGTAAGTGAAAGACAGAACAAGGAATTCTGTGATTCCATTTTGAAATTACTGCCTAACGGTGGTGGGTTTAAAAATTATGTAAGGAAAAATCCCAAGGGATGTGAGTACAGATTCCAAACCACAGCTAAGGAAGAAACTACCCTAGATATTTGGATGTTGGCTTAACCTCTGCCCCTGTGCTGGAATAATACTCAATTGTAACTTGCAAAGAATCGGCAGAATTGATACAACAGGAACTAAGGTGGAGAGTGCCAGGTCACTTTAAATCTTCACCATGGAACAGGTAGCCAATCAGAATGTAGAATGGGATGCATGGGGGTGGAATTTGGCACTGTCACTGTATCACTGTCTTCCCGTTCATCATCGATTTGCTCGAGAGGGCACCAGTAACATCTCCATATGTCCTGTCTCATGCCAGTAGAGTCCAAGGGCACCTGCTTGCTCCAGGAACATAAAGAGCCTCAAACCATTCCATCAGGTCATGGGAATGAGGTCTATAATTGTTACTGGTATTTGGCATATCAGACATGGGGCAGAGCTGCTACTTGCTCTCCCTGTGCCCAGCCGCTCACAAGGAGCCCAGGAGAGATGGCGGGTTCTAGCCCTGGCCTGCCAGCCCAGCAGAGCCTTGCAACAAGCCAGACGACCCCCCACTCCATGAGGACCTCCATTTTCCACATCCGGACTTCTCTCTCGTCAGAACTCCACCCAGCAGACCAGCCTATCACAGTCTGGCTCATCGAAATCCACCCTGCTGCAGTCTTTTTTTTAATCCGCCCAAGTATGCTGATCCAGAGACAGACATGGAGCAGAGCTGCTACTTGCTCTCCCTGTGCCCAGCCGCTCACAAGGAGCCCAGGAGAGATGGCGGGTTCTAGCCCTGGCCTGCCAGCCCAGCAGAGCCTTGCAACAAGCCAGACAACCCCCCCCCCATGAGGGGCCTCCATTTTCCACATCCGACTTCTCTCTCGCCAGAACTCCACCCAGCAGACCAGCCTATCACAGTCCGGCTAGCGTGGCCACAAGTGGCCGCGCTGGTTCATCATTAAATGCTGGACTTCCGAGATGACTGCAAGAGTATGCTACCTGCACGGCAGAGCCTGGCAAGCTACCCGTGTTGTATTTGATATGCCAAATACCAGTAATAATTATAGACCTCATTCCGAATGGATTGTGGCTCTTTATGTTCCTGGAGCAAGCAGATGCCCTTGGGCTCTACTAGCATGAGACAGGACATATGGAGATGTTACTGGGGCCCGCTCGAGCAAATGGATGAACGGGAAGACAGTGACAGTGATACAGTGATTTGGCATATCAAATACAACATGGGTAGCTTGCCAGGCTCTGCCGTGCGGGTAGCATACTCATGTAATCATCTCTAAATCCAGCATTTTTTGATGAACCAAGTGGCCACGCGAGCCAGGCTGTGATAGGCTGGTCTGCTGGGTGGAGTTCTGAAGAGAGGGAAGTCCGGATGTGGAAAATGGAGGCCTTCCTGGAGTGAGGGGTCGTCTGGCTTGTTGCGAGGCTCTGCTGGGGTGGCGCGCCAGGGCTAGAACCCGCCATCCCTCCCGGCGCCTCGTGAATGGTTGGGCACAGGGAGAGCCAGTAGCAGCTCTGCCCCATGTCTCACATAGAGATGCGCACTTGAATGTGACGGATTTTTGGCCTCTATAGAGACTTGTACTTCTGAGCTGGCCAGGGCAAAAGGGATATAAAAGAAGCAGCTTCCTTCCTTTCTCTCTCTCTGCCTACTCCACTGCTGGCTCATCTCCCTTCCTGCCTGCCATCTGGGTTTGCTCTCCAGCCTGAGCACAAGGTTCAGGGTCCGCTGGCCATCTTGGCTTAAGAATTCTGATCAAGTGTGTGATATGGGTCTGGCTAGGAATTGGAAGTTTGGGGTTTTCCTGACCTTGGATTGTAATGCCAGAACTTGTGTGAGTAGTTTTTAGAACTTTGCTGGATTTATGAGTATCTGCTAGCCGCCAGTCCCCTTGGGGCAGAGGGGATTTTTTCCTACTCCTGATATGGTTGGCAAAAGCAGCTGCACCCAAGCTCAGCAACAGTGTTCCCAACAGAGAGGGAAAGAGGAAGAGAAGGATATAGCAGATAAAGGCAGAGAGGCTGGGCTGGCTCCACCACTACCAACCAACCAGGCAAATTACTCAGCTTATGTATGTGCAGAGAAAAGGTGATTCTGAGTTTCTCTCTGGCATTTCAAAAAACAATTGTTTATGGTTCAAGAAGCAGGGTTGAAAATTCACTATTACTGTGCCTGCTATCACAAGGAAATACGCCTCTGTCATTCACAGAAAGAGTGTGATACTTGTAAAGTCCATGGGATGACAGCACCTGGTGCAGAGAACTCAATAAACAGTATGCAATATTACAATCAGCTGGTAAAGAAGGGTCCACTCCACTAAGACAAGCACTCATTTGAAAAAATCTTTCACAAGTGAGGCAAAGATCTAGTCAGTCTTTGATCAAGTGGTCAGTTCTCCCATCACTGTATCAATGTCTTCCCATAGATCATCGATTTGCTCGAGCGGGCACCAGTAACATCTCAATATGTCCTGTCACATGCGAGATAGCCCAAGGGCATCTGCCCGCTCCAGGAACATAAAGAGCCTCAAACCATTCCATCAAGTCGTGAGAATGAGGTCTATAATTGTTACTGGTATTTGGCATGTCAAATACGACACGGGTAGCTTGCCAGGCTCTGCCATGTGGATGGGACACTCTTGTAGTCACCACAGAACACGAGCATTTATTGCGAGCCGGGCTGTGATCAGGAGTTCTGATGGGTGGAGCTCTGAGGAGAGGGAATCCCGATGTGGAAAATGGCCCTCATGGTGTGGGGGGGGTTCTTCCGGCTTCTTGTGAGGCTCTGCTGGGGTGGCCGGCCAGGGCTAGAACCCGCCATCCCTCCCAGACACCTTGTGATCAGCTGGGCACAGGGAGAGCAGGTAGCAGCTCTGCCCCGTGTGTGTCTCTGGATCAGCATACGTGGGCTGGGCTTGAAAAAGACTGCTTCAGGTTGGGTCACTGACGAGCAAGGCTGTGATCAGCTCTTCTGCTGGGTGGAGCTCTGAGGAGAGGGGAGTCCGGATGTGAAAAATGGCAGCTCTCATGGTGTGGGGTTCCTCTGGCTTACAAGGCTCTGCTGGGGTGGCAGGCCAGGGCTAAAACCCGCCATCCCTCCTGGACGCCTCGTGACCAGCTGGGCACCATACTAGGCTCCCATACTAGGGAAAGTTGCTTCCTACCTCCAGGTTCACCCCATCCCAGAAGGGCTGGACCCCTAATGTACAGGTGCAAGCTGCTGGGTTTGATGTCCTTGAGTCAAATTCCTTCAAATGGGAAATGGTGGTTTAACTTCAACAATAGATAGGGATGAAAGTCCTGCAAATGACTTGATCTTGATTCCTTGGCTATGTGCTCCCAGGGCTTGCTGAAACAGAGAGCTGACTGTTGAATGCAATAGGCACAAATCACAGGCAAACCAAGAGAAATGCTGATGCTGATGGTGTGAGGCACGTGGTAAGAAGCAGCTGTGGTGAGGACGATGCTAACAGCATACTGAGGATGGCCTGATTTCCAGAGACGTAAGGGCCTTGCTGAGACAGCACTACTTGGAAACGGCTCATCTGACCATCCACACAACGCTGCCTTAGCCCTATAGGAACACTCTGCACTAAGAAAGCACAGGCACTATAGTCAGCTAGATCTGACTTATTCAATATGCATCTCACACAAGATATACAACCCCATAACACTATAAAATGGGAATAATTTGAGCACCTACCCCCCAAAACTAAGTATGAAAATAAAATGCCACACACAAGGCAAAGAGCAGTGGCTGGCACAAACTAAACTTAGAAATAGCACTGGGGGCTGGAGTCATAGCGCTTGATCAGGTGTGGCCCCTGGTGCCCGTATGGCTCCCTGAGTCTTGCCAGGAGTAATCCCTGAGTGCAGACCCAAGAATAATCCATGAGAATAGTCAGGTGTGGTCTAAAACAAAGCAGGGTCTTGGTGGGGAGAAAGAAAAGAAAACGGTGCTGACCCTGGTTGTTGTGGGGAATTGGGTCAGAATAGTCACTGAAGCAAAACAATTTAGGACTGAATAATGGGACAAGCAAACAGCTCAGGAAATAACAGATTATGTGCATCCAAAAGGAAGAAATATAAAACAATTTAGGGTCTGGTAGATCTAGGAGGCAACACAGACAAACATAGATTAAGAAATTGTTAGAACTTTAAATTTTAAGGGTACCTGCTAGTTGGCTCCATGAAATATCTTAGTCTCCGGTCTTCAAATACCTATAAAAGCCTGATGTGCTCACTCACTGTCCTTAAAGTCTCTGTCAACTTAAAGAATTGCTCACGTGTTGGGAGCCAAGGCGGGGAATGATATTGTTTGAATACATGGCCAGCCTGTGAGCTTACTGATGGTTGCTCAGGTGACTCGAAACTTGGAACAGTGCTTGTGTGTTTGTTCATTTCCTTGTATGTTTGTCTCATTCTCTGCTAGGAAGCCCCCTCTGGATGGAAGTCAAAGGTGCCAATTCCTATCAGACTGTGGTAAATTGTTACTGGTTGTTACTGTTGGTATTTGTCAAATGCTAATGAACACCAGTCACAAGTTTCTCAAAGAAGACATGGTAATTGGTTTCTTCCCAAGGTTCTAACAAGTCCAAATCAGGACGCAGTTCGCTTGGTTCTGAGTGTGAGCAGAAAGAGGCCATGTTCATAGAGTAATATAACGTGGCTCCTCACATGAAACTCTTTCTGGCTACTCAAGCCCCAATTCAGGAAGACAGCACATCACAGCTAACCGAAATATAACACACTTTCCCTTCTGGAATCAAAAGCAACTAAAGTTATTTTGGGGACATGTTCATGCACCTCCTGTTTCTAATTATAGCTTTAAACCAGCACAGGGGAAATGTTGTTCTGACTTTCTGTTCCCACTTTCCTCTACCTTTCTGCTAGCATATAGCATTAAGGAATCACATCTTTCCTTTGCAGAGCTTATATAAGAAAAAGTCATTAGGTGGATTTTCCAGTAACATGATTTGCGGTGTTGTAGATACTGCACTATCAAGACGGATGTCAACACAGTAAATGAAGGTTGAGAAAATAGCCAGTCTTCTATACCATGGAGGCAGCCTGAATCGGTGAACCTTTCTGGAAGACAAGCTTGCATTTGGCACAAAAAAACTATTTCTAATAAACTTAAGAAATCAAAGCCGTGGGGAATAATTTGAATGACTAAGCTAATAGGGTACCTGTCACCTTGTCTATCTTCCATTTTCTTTGGTCATATGACTTTCCCTGTTCTCCACCAATCAAAACTCTCCTTGAAATCTGAAACCATGTAACTCCCCATTCATACTCAAGTGCTCAAGTGCCTCATTCAAGTGCCCCTCCTGACTCCCCACCCCAGCATGCCTTAAGAGTGTAGGAAGAAATGGCAGGAGGAAGTTGACAGCTTGGAGTCAGGATTTGGAGTAAGGAATCACACAGCATTTGACTATGTGTCGTTCTTATGTGATGATGCTTGTCTCTTCAATGCCAAATGAACCACCTATTTCTTGTTTGCTCTATAGAAATTCTGCCCTATAAAAATGTGCCCCATAAAGGCCTTCCCAGCAGCCCACTGGATCTCAGTATGAGCCAAATGACTCAATACGTCCCTAAATGAGGCAAAATCATAATAACCATATGAAATGAGGAGGCCTTTCTTGGTTTTTCTTCCTTAATCTTTTCAATTATCCTGTGAACAGAGGCAATTTTCTCCTCGTTTATAATAAAGACAATGAAGAGAGTCAGTCCAATGAGATGGTTAATGTTTGAGGTAAAGAGTACGACTCCCTACTTTATGTTCATAGCAGCATTATTCACAATAGCCAGAACCTGGAAACAACCAGAGTGTCCGAGAATCGATGACTGGATAAAGAAACTTTGGTATATCTACACAATGGAATACTATGCAGCTGTTAGGAAAAATGAAGTTATGAAATTTGCCTATAAATGGATGGACATGGAGAGGATCGTGTTGAGTGAAATTAGCCAGAAAGAGAGAGTGACATATAGAATGACTGCATTTATTTGCATGTAATAAATATATATATATGTACATATAATGATACCAATATCCAAGGTCAGGCGAAACATGGAACAGGAGGTCTTGTCAAAGGTGGAAATTATCACAAATGTGTGGGAGTCAGAGGCTAGGTAAGATAGAAAATGGAACAGTGTGCTAATAACTGTCGAAAGTGCTGATACCAACCTAGAACTGAGCATTAAATACAGGCAAAAAGATACACATGACAACCTCTTAATGTATGTATTGTAATCCACAATGTGGAAGGGAAGGAAAAGAGAAAGAGAGAGAGAGAGAGAAAGATATTAAGAACCTGCCACAGAGGCAGGCTAGGGAGGGGGGGGGAATTGGGGACATTGGTGGTGGGAAATGGGCACTGGTGGAGGGATGGGTCTGCAACACTGTATGACTGAAAGCCAAATATGAACATCTTATGAACATCTTTGTAACTGTATATCTCACAATGGTACGATAAAATATTAAAAAAATTAAAAAAATAAAAGGATCCCACTGCCAAGCCAACTGAAGGAGCTATTTTTTTTAGTCCACAAAGCTTACTAGGGTGCTGAAGGAACTCCTGTGGCACCTCACCACAGACTGCAGTTTGCATGTCTTTAACTTCTGATTGTTACCCTAGTAACAGCACTATTCAGAGTTGAGGACCTGCAAGTCCACTGATGGAGGAGAACCTCAAACCTCAATTCACCACCCTGCTCTCCTCTCTTCTCTCTCTGACAGGCACCCCACTAACGCAGTCATTCAAATATCATGCTGGACCTTCTTCCAATTCCCGTTTCCTTCTGAACTCCACCTGCCTTCAAGACAAGCTCTTCAGCCCTGCATCCAAAGCACTTTCTCATTGTATAGTTTGCACCCTTCACAAAGAAAGTATCTTCAAATGGTGAAGCTGGATAGCCATGTGGAAAACATTGAACTTTGAGCAAAGTCAAAAATAGATTAAAGATTTCGAGATCAGACCAGAATCCAGAATCCAAAATCTATTGAAATATCGCTGAACTCTCCAGGAAACTGACTGCAGAGTAGTCTTCAAGGAAATTAGCACAGTAGCAAAGACAACAAAAAATAAACAAATAGAACTATATAAAATTGAAAGTTTCTGCACTGCAAAAGAAATTCAAGCTATAAGAAAAAGGCACCCTACTGATTGGGAGAAAATACATCAGATAAAGTTTTGATATTCAAGATGTACTAAGCACTCACAGAACAATTATTTAAAAAAAAATGACCCCATCCACAAATGGGTCGAGGAGATGAATACACTTTCCCAAAGAAAACAAGAATGACGCAGCAGCATACAGAAAGGTGCACATCACCACTCATGGTTAGGGGAGCACGCAAATTAAGACAACAGTGAAATACCATCTCACAGCTATGAGAATGGAACATATTAGAAAGTCTGAAAATAGCCAGTGTTGATGGGGTTGTGGGAAAAAGGGAACCCTTTTCCACTATTAGTGGGAATGTCATCTAGTTCAGACTCTATAGAAAGCAATATGAAGAACTACCCCAACATAGGAATAAAACTACCATAGGACCCCAAAATACCACTTCTTTCCATCTATTCTCCAAAAATAAAAATAATAATTTAAAAAAAATATATGAACACCAACGTTCATTGTCACACAAGATACGGAAACAACGCAAATGCCTAAATATAGATGAATGATCCAACAAGTTGTGGTATAAATACACAATGGAATACAATGCAAGTCTAAGAATGAAATTTGTCTTGACATGGACAGAACTAGAATATATGATCTGAGTGAAGTTAGTCGTATGCAACCTGCACGGCAGAGCCTGGTAATCTACCCGTGTCGTATTTGATATGCCAAATACCAGTAACAATTATAGACCTCATTCCCATGACCTGATGGAATGGTTTGAGGCTCTTTATGTTCCTAGAGCAAGCAGGTGCCCTTGGGCTCTACTTGCATGAGACAGGACATATGGAGATGTTACTGTACCCGCTCGAGTAAATCGATGATGAACGGGAAGACAGTGATACAGTGATACAGTGAAGTTAGTCAAAGGAAAAGATAGATACAGAATGATCTTTTATGTGGGACTTAAAGATAGCAGGGTAGCACCAAAGGTCCAAAGGGAATATAGCAGGAGAATAGATCCACACAATTGAGTGGGATGGGGTGTGGTTGAAAGGGTACATGCATGATGGGTGAGGTGTTGCATAAATCAGTAAAATTATTTAAATATTAAAAAAAATAAAATAAAATGTGATATTCATCATATCCAAATATAACCCACTAAATCAAATCAAACAGCACCATTCTACCTGTGGATATCAAAGGAAATCTGTAGTATCAGGTAATTCTAAGAACTAATTTATTTGTTGTTTGCATTTTGTCATGAGGGAAACTGAAACAAGATTCAGGGACTTGCTCAACTGGCCACCTGGAACTGTACTCAAAAAGTCTGGCTATTATACTTCCTTACTATCATTAATACATTTGATTGTGATTAACAATTTCACATCATTTACCGTCTAGGGCTAGTCAATCTTGCAGACCAGGGGCAACAGGTCTGTCTGCCTCTATGTCTATAAATAATGAATCTTCTGCTACCATTTTCCCCCTCCTTGCCTTCATTGTTGCCGCTGCTGCAGTGACTAGGAGTCCAACACATGCCTGGCTGTGGGGTCTGCACAGCTACGGTGCTTGTAAACTTAGCCACAAAGCTCACCAGGGGTCATATTTCTTTAACTGAGGTGCTCACACATATTCTGATTGTAATGTTCACTGGGGGTTACAGTGGTGTACACAATGTATATACCAAAGGCTGTACTTCCTGGCTGTGGTAATTGCACAATTTTTTTCAATTGCAGTGTTTTCCAAGTTTATCACCTTCTTAGTTGTGGTCTAGCTGGAAACTGGCAGGAACAAAAATGGTAGAAGTCAGACCATGCTCTATGCATGCTGTGGAACTGAGATGCAAACTCACAGCCATATATTTGTAAACAAAGCAGTACAGGTCACTTAACAATCACTCCCCCTACCATCCCCTAAGCTAGTCATATTGTCAATTCACACTCACAAATGTCATTCAAGGATTGTCACTGAATGTCCGGGAGCAGACAGAAGGCCAGCACCAGATGGGTGGGTGTACTCAAAGCCTCAAGTTAATTAAACAAACAGCCTTCCTTTGCAATAAGGAAAGAAAAACAAAGCCCTGAGTAGGAACATGCCATGTGTCATAGATAAGCAGTGTTTTCATGGCACTTTTATGTACTTAGCTGCATAGAGATATTAATTCTGCTGCAAGTTCCTAATCCAGATATTAAATCAGTGTCATAGGCAATGACTAAGAGCTCCACCTTCCTATGCTGGGGCCCCAAGGCAGTAACTAAGACAGAACACCCCCTACGCCATGTCCACACTCTACAGAGATCCTCCACGAGCACACTCTAGATGACTGGAAATCTTGGAGGGAACTGATGACCACCATGCACCCTCTTGAATAGAATCCAGTCCCTCTTCTCCTCTTCTCCTTCCAAATCAACCCATGCAGGAACTCAGCTGTTAACAGGAAGAGAGAGTTTAAGTGGAATAAAGGTAAGAGTGGACCAGAAGAGTGATGGGTTGAATCACTGCAGGAAGAGAAGAGGGAAAATACAGAACAGGTCCCTGTAGCTGCACTTTCCACATAGAGGTGCAAGTGAGGCGAGCCAGGTGGCTACCTGCTACCTGAAGGGCCCCCATGGTGTTCTCAGGAGACTGAAAATAAAGTGAATACTTTTCATGTACACAGTGCTGATGCACAGTTTATAAAGTACTATATTGCTGCTTCCTGTCCTCACACAGAACCACTGAAATACCTGTTACCTTGCCTGTTATAGGAAAAGAATACAAATGATGAATTTGTCTAAACTTCACAAACCTAGAACCAGAACTAACACCAAACTTCCTGTCCCCAAGAGCAGAGTATGTTCTTCCTCAACCTGTTCCCCTGCTGGGAACACTCAGCCACAGTACTCACAGTACACACAAAGCCAGCAGAGTTCTGTCCCTGGCAGGAAACCTCTGGGTACTCTTGGGAGAAAGAGCACCTACTCCTGCAGCCGGAATCATGGGGCCACAGCTATCCTAATCTCTTCTGGTACTGGTGAGGTAAATACTTAGTTTGCAATGGGTATTCACGTCTCAGGTATATACAATCTCAGCATCTATGATGGGGTGAACCCTGGACTCATGCCAGTGTGTGCACCCAAACCTGAGCAGAGGTTGGACCCTATGTCGGCTCTAGCACACTAGCTGAGCAGGGTGAAAGGCCCTCCAGCACTCAGCCAATGAACAACACCCCTCACTGCTAATGAATTGTGGCTATGTAAGCAGGTATCCCTGTGCAACTCTAGATTCCAGCTGCCCTCAAACTTAGGGCACCCAATGCTCCCACCTCAAGGGCATTCTCTTCCTTCCCTAATCTGGCACACAGATTGGCAAACAGTTTGGCAAACAGGTAGAGGGGGAGCCTCCCCACATGACCACTGGTGCCCTTGGTTATGAGAGCACATACACTTTCCAAAGTTTACAAAATCTAGTTCACTGTAATCTTTTTCACAAAACTCTCTTAATGGTTTCCTCTCCCCCCAAAAAAAAATTACAGCTTCCTCTGGGTTCCCAAGCACTTTATATCTTTCTTTTTTTAAATTTTTTATTTTACCACCATGAGAACAACATTACAAAGATGTTCATAATTGGGTCTCAGTCATATATTGTTCCAGCACCCATCTCTACACCAGTGCCCCATTCCCACTACCAATGTCCCCACCTTCCCCCTCTCCCAGCTCGAGCAGGCATTTCTTCCTTCGCTCCCTTTCTCTCTGTGTCTCTCTGTCTCTCCATCTTCCCAACCCTTATTATACCATGTGATATATAGAATTACAAGGATGTTCATAATTGGGTCTCTACAATACAGTGTTCGGAATTCATCCCTCCACCAGTGCCAATTCCCACCACCCAATTTAGTTTTCATGGCAGCTTATCATTATTTTTTACAATGCCAACTGCCAAGCTGCAGAATTCTGCCTCAGCCTTATTTTGCTGCACATGACTTAGAAATGCTATCATTCCTGTGCATTTCCCTACATAATTACTCCCAGGCTTCTGAAGATGCCAGAAGCACATCTAGGCCCCGGTCTCTTTTGTCCCTGAACAGGCACACTATGCTGAGGACAGACTTAGCTGAGGATTCCCTTTCTGTCAACAAAGTGAGTCTTCCCCTCAGCCCCCTTATACCACCTGACCTAGCAGCCAGCAGACCCTCCAGCGGCTGTGCATGCACACAGAGGGCATTCCGGCCAGATGAGACTAAGCGGTCTTCCCCAGGGACCACAGACCATTTGTGAACATCATGTATTCTGTCTTGTCCTTTATTCTAATTCTCAACCTAAACCACACCAGCTCCTTAATAAGCAATTGAATCAGGGTTAAGAGAAAAAAAGAAAAAGGTACTTTTAGTTCAGTAAGGTTAATTTATTCCTGGCTCAGAAATAATAAAGTTCTGGCAATGAAGTTATACATAAGGAAGACTGTTGGGGATGCCGCTGGGGTCCCCAACAGTGCAGGGAAGTGAGTTCCCTTCTACCTCCAAAGCCGGCAGGGAATGGATGAAGACTCAGGAATCTGATGCAGTTTTAAAAGGCTTTACTTATCACAGGTTCAGGCATACAAATCAACAATAGGAAAACCCTGTGCTTAGGATTCCTGGCTAGAACTCCAGCCAAGTGTAGGCCAAAATGGCGGCCACCCCATGTTAAGGCCTTGTAAAGAGGAGACAAAGACAAGACTCCCAAGAAGGGTGCGAGCTCACAAAGAGAGAGCCCAAAAGAGAGCACGAGAGAGGAAGCAGGCTAGTTTTATACCCCTGCAACTCAGACCTCCCTCCCACTATTATGGGAAGCAGGGAGGGTCAAATGCCCTCCAGTAATTTCTCCCAGCACCTCACCTAGGCCCTTTTATATGCTAATGTCTTGAGCCAAGATCTGCCTGGAAAAGCCTTTACAGGGTAGAGAAGGGGATTTCTGAGATGGCATATCTCTGTACCAAAGACTAATACTACTGCCAGTTAAATATTTCTCCAAGCCTTCACAAGTCTCGTCTACTTCATGGTAGTTTTGTATTTTAGTTGACTTTGAGTTATCAGGGAGCCAGCTTGCTTGCTTGGAGGCAAACAGCATTTCTCTCTGGTCTAATTACTTAGGGATCCAACGTGGCCAGGCAAATATGCTGGTAAGATCTAGCTAGTCCCACGATGATTGTGGTAGCATGAGAGAATATTTATACCAGCTAGTATAGAATACATGGTCAGATAAACTGCCACATTTAGACTACCCCCTTATCTACGAAGTGATTTGCAGGAGGCAATCCAGAGCAGATGCAGAGGCTCTTAAAGGAGTCCTGCAACAGAAGACTATTTCAAACCACAAGTGCCTCCAAAGCACATTTTTGGGTCCTATACCTATATTATTCCTATTAATAAATTAATTTTATATAAATGATACTCTATACATATATAAACCACATCCACAAATACACTGCTTATCAGCTAGACTACACAGTTTAAAAATAATGTTTAACAATGATTTAAAAAAGTTATTCCAGCTCCAAATTGCAAAGAATCAACAAAGTCAGGGATCAAACCAAGTTAACTGTGTGCAATGCAAATGTTTTAACCCCGAACTATAATTCTGGCTCCATTCTGAATTGCTTTGAACAGTAAGGATGTAGATCTATATTTATGGAACAAAAAAGTGTTTTTACTATATTAAATGGAGGGAAATAAGTTTCAAAAATTTGTTTAAAAGCTCATATTTAAATTAACACACATATCTAGGACCAGCTCACCCTTTAAAGAAGACAAGATAAAGTTACATTATTGTACTATACTGATATTGTAGACTTACGGGTACACTTATGTAACAGATGATCGAAGTCTACAATATCAGTATAGTACAATAATGCAACTTTTTAAATGTGAACTTTTAAAAATATACTTTCTTTAATAGCACTGCCCCCTCCCGTTTATTTAATTGTAAGAACACACAGTATATAATATATATAGCAAACAACAATATATGTGATAAACAACTATTTGTATCAGTTAGACTTCTGGTCAATAGCAGGTCTTAGTTAATGGACATTTGACTCATGAGACAGAGGGCAGTGCCTATTAACTCATGCATTGTTCAAAAAATCATCTGTACACAAATGGCATCTACAAAGATGCAAGCAGTTAGCTCAAGAGTGGTGAGATTTCAGGATTTTTAGCTTATTTGCATTTCTAATTTTCCCTTCAATAAACCGGTCTCCCCTGTGCAATCTAAAAGTGGAAGCACTCCTGGACATACACTGCCCACCTGAGATAACAGTGAGGATTTCTCCAGCTATCCTCATTCTGCCAAAACATCAATGGAATCTCAGTCAGGACTCTTTGCCAGAATTTCTTTTGCATTAAGAGGGAAGAGAAAATAATGTAAGCGTTTGCTTCATTATTCCTGCTGCATAAAAGTTATGAGCCTGGCTCTTTAAAAGCACTGTTCAAAATTCTTCCTGAAAAAACAAGGCAATTACTTGCCAAACCCTATAGGAAGGAACCCAGTAATTATGAAGCATCTGTCAATTAAAAGTCAAAGCCCCACAGCCAGAAGACACCATGATTCAAAAAATAAGAAAACAGAGTGACCTATGGGAGAATTTATACCCAAATTCTGAAATATTATGTGCAACAGACTGAAACTGAAGTCTAAGACTGGGCTAGACTACAAAAAAAAGGGGAGGGGGAGCAAGCAAGTTACTCTGATTTGATATGCCAAGTCAATGGGCAAAATTAAAGGCAATTTTCACTATCACCTTTGCAAAGAGCAACACTGACTTTATTTTATTTTATTTTATTTTATTTTTTGCTTTTTTGGGTCACACCCGGCAATGCTCAGGGTTCCTCCTGGCTCTGCACTCAGGAATTACTCCTGGCGGTGCTCGGGGGACCATATGAGATGCCGGGATCGAACCCAGGCCGGCACAGACCAGCTGCGTGCAAGGCAAACGCCCTACCCGCTGGGCTATCGCTCCGCCCCACAACACTGACTTTAATGACTAAAAATATAGTTGCTCAATAACAGTTCTTTAACCAGGCTCCTTGATGTAGTCCAGAGAAGGCCATGACACCTGGAACAGCAGGTACTGGACCAGGATGGGAAACAAATCAGTAGTATTAATACCTAAGACATAATAATCTTACTGTTATTTAAAGAATTTATTTTGTTTTGGGACTACTGGCTGTATGCAGGGCTTAATCATGACTCTGAGATCAGGGTGACTTTTCTTTTAACCTTTATATTTATTTATTTATTTATGTTTGTTTGTTTATTTATTTAAAAAATATTTTATTATACCACCCAGCAGACCAGCTATCAGCGCCCAGCTCATCGAGTTCCACCCTGCAGCAGTCTTTCTTAAATCCGGCTCAGGTATGCCGGTCCAGAGACTCGCAGACATGGGGGCAGAGCTGCTACTGGCTCTCCCTGTGACCAGCCACTCACGAGGCGCCGGGAGGGGATGGTGGGTTCTAGCCCTGGCCCACCACCCCAGCAGAGCCTCGCAACAAGCCAGACGACCCCCCACTCCATGAGGGCCTCCATTTTCCACATCCGGACTTCTCTCTCGTCAGACCTCCACCCAGCAGACCAGCCTATCAGCGCCCGGCTCATCGAGTTCCACCCTGCAGCAGTCTTTCTTAAATCCGGCTCAGGTATGCCGGTCCAGAGACTCGCAGACATGGGGCAGAGCTGCTACTGGCTCTCCCTGTGACCAGTCGCTCACGAGGCGCCCGGGAGGGATGGTGGGTTCTAGCCCTGGCCCACCACCCCAGCAGAGCCTCGCAACAAGCCAGACGACCCCCACTCCATGAGGGCCTTCATTTTCCACATCCAGACTTCTCTCTCGTCAGACCTCCACCCAGCAGACCAGCCTATCAGCACCCGGTTCATCGAGATCCACCCTGCAGCAGTCTTTCTTAAATCCGGCTCAGGTATGCCAGTCCAGAGACTCGCAGACATGGGGCAGAGCTGCTACTGGCTCTCCCTGTGACCAGCCGCTCACGAGGCGCTCGGGAGGGATGGTGGGTTCTAGCCCTGGCCCACCACCCCAGCAGAGCCTCGCAACAAGCCAGACGACCCCCTCACTCCATGAGGGCCTCCATTTTCCACATCCGGACTTCTCTCTCGTCAGACCTCCACCCAGCAGACCAGCCTATCAGCGCCAGGCTCGCGCGGTCGCTGCGGCTGTGCGGTTCATCAATAAATGCTGAACTTAGAGATGAC
This sequence comes from Cryptotis parvus, assembly GCA_021461705.1. Lineage (NCBI taxonomy): Eukaryota > Metazoa > Chordata > Mammalia > Eulipotyphla > Soricidae > Cryptotis > Cryptotis parvus. Next base: position 168,919 of record JAJIBD010001637.1, read on the forward strand.
TGCAAGAGTATGCTACCTGCACGGCAGAGCCTGGCAAGCTACCCATGTTGTATTTGATATATATGCCAAATACCAGTAACAATTATAGACCTCATTCCAGAATGGATTGAGGCTCTTTATGTTCCTGGAGCAAGCAGATGCCTTGGGCTCTACTAGCATGAGACAGGACATATGGAGATGTTACTGGGGCCCGCTGGAGTAAATCGATGATGAACGGGAAGACAGTGATACAGTGATATACCACCATGAGATATACTATTACAAAGTTGTTCATGTTTGGGTTTCAGTCATACAGTGTTCCAGAACCCATCCCTCCACCAGTGCCCATTTCCCACCACCAATGTCCAAATTCCCTCCTCCCTCCCCTAGTCTATCTCTATGGCAGGTTCATCTCTTCTCTCTCTCTCTCTCTCTCTCTCTCTCTCTCTCTCTCTCTCTCTCTCTCTCTCTCCCTTCTTTTACACACTGTGGATTGCAATACATCCATTTAGAGGTTATCATGTGTATCTTTTTGCCTGTATTCAATGCAGGGTGACTCTTGATGGGGTTCAGGGAACCATATGTTGTGTCAGGGATCAAACTCCAGTTAGCTGTGTGCAAAGTAAGAGCCCCACCCACGGTACTATCTCCCAGTCCCTTTATTGCTCTTTTTTTAAGTATCAAAATAACTTTTAGAGGGGGCAAAAGTAGGGAGGAGAAGAAATACCTTGTAAGATACTGAAACCAGTGTGGGACCTTGGCCCCTAACACCAGGTGCACTAAATTTACACTATTGTAATAATGCTTACCACCAGCTTCAAGAATAACCAAGGGATGGTGGGAAATGGACACTGGTGGAGGGATGGGTGCTGGAACACTGTATGACTGAAACCCAAATATGAACATCTTATGAACATCTTTGTAATTGTGTATCTCACGGTGGTATAATAAAATATTTAAAAAAAGAATAACCAAGGGATACTCTACATTTGTTTTTTAAAGAGTTCTTAAGGGGCCAAAGTGATAGCACAGTGGGTAGGGCGTTTGCCTTGCACCGAAGCTGATCCAGGTTTGATTCCCTGCATCCCATATTGGTGGCCACTTAGCAGCTAGTCTTATGGCCTGGCTCTTTCCCAAGATAAGGCCCTAAGGGCAGGACCCAGAAGTGGGCTGCTTTCACGGTAATAAAACTTCTGAAAGCCCAAGTGTTTACAGGCACCAACAGAAAAACACCTACGTTTACAGGACAGGATGTGTGCCTTTGTTGCAATGGCTCAGGATCCTACTTGTGCTTTGTATCCCCTTTACCGAGAAAAATTTGTATAAAAGGCTTAAGCTATGCTCAGTAAAGGGAACTGCTCTCCAGAAACCCCCGCTGTGTTGGTGTCTTTCCTTCCTTCCTTCCTCAGCAATGGCAATGCAGAAGCTTCTCCTAAGTCCCCCTCTTTTTCGCAGAGATGAAGTCCTGCAAGATCTAGGTCTCCCTCCTTCGTTCCGGGGGCTACTGGTCAGGACCCCCATCATCTGGCGCCCGAATAGAGACAGCCTCGTCCTGACACTGGACCAGGTAAGACCTCGATACTTGTCCCGAACCCAATCTTTCTTTTGATTGGGGATGCATGATTAGCAATTTGTCAACTTGGGACAAGAGTTTAGTAGGTTTTTTAAGGCTCTTCCTACCATAAAGCCCTAAGACTAGCTGCTTAGTGACCAACACCATATGGTCCCCCAAGCACAGCCAAAAGTAATTCCTGAGCATCACAGGTGTGACCCAAAATCAAAATGAATAAATAAATCACTTGTGCACTTTAACATCCTGTTATTCATCGATTTGCTTGAGCGAGCACCAGTAAAGTTTCATTTGTCCTTGTCATGTGCCAGTGTAGCCCAATAGCATCAGCTTGCTCCAGGAATACTAAGAGCCTCAAACTGTTTGTTCAGGGTCTTGACGAAGAAGTCTGACCATCTTGTAAGTGGGCAGCCACATGATCTTTTGACGTCCTGTGGTATCCAGTTGGTAACAGCTCTAGTCCAGTGGTTGTCTCCAAGTCACATTACATGCCCAGCCCATCTGACGCCTTGGCAAACAAGACAGCATCCCTGACTCTTGATTGTCAACGGAGGTCAGAACTCTAGATTCCTTCTCTCACTTGAGCAAGAGTTTTATTTTATTTATTTGTTCATTCATTTATTTATATATACTGGTTAAAAATAAATGAATATTAATTTTAACCAGTAAAATTAATTAATAGCCCTTAAAATAAGAACTTTCTATTTCATATTTTTCTATACTTTTCTACTTTATATTCTTATTTTGAGGCATCACCAAGTGAAAGAGATGGAGTCTATTTCCCAAAATGACATGCATGCAGTTATATTGAGTACACAAGTGCATAGTGAACAGAGCTTCTGAAATTTAAATGTACTGAAAAATATCTAAGGGTGCTGATAATAGAATTGGTTCTATGCATCTGGGTGGGCAGCTGTCATTCTCACTAGCTACCAGGTTGTGTCCGGTTCACCTGAAATTGCAAGGCAACCTATTTAGGAGCAGATAGAAAGTGGGGTTCTTCTTTTCCAAAAATCTCTTCTATCTAAATCCTAAAAATAATAGCAAATTACTAAATAATTTTCCAGATGATTTTTTAAAAAGGAGGTCACTTAGGTCTTGTAAATTAATTGATTTCCAGTGACCAGGAGCAGAATTTATATTGGACTGTCTGGAGACTCCAAGGGTTCGCTCACACGTGCGGGGAGAGACCATACTGACTGGACTCAGAGCGGAGATCTGGGCTCCACCCTTTCCTCCACCTCCATGCCCGGAAGAGAGACCCACCCACGCCAGACCCACAGCTCCTCTGCAACCCCAGAAGAGATCCAGACCCATCCACTCCAGACCCACAGCTGCACTGCTCGGCTGGCCCCATGTGAAAGCAACCCATGGAGCTGACCTCCCAGTAAGGGGCTCAGCCAACCCCTGGCTGAGTCCAACATTGCTCCAAGGGTTCGCTCACATGTGTCGGGGAGAGACCACGCTGGCCAGACTCTAAGTGGAGATTTGGGCTCGCCCTTTCCTCCACCTCCATGCCAGCTACCCCGGAAGAGAGACCCACCCACACCAGATCTACAGCTCCATTGGCGCATGGCCACAGCTGCGTGATATTTTTTAGATATACTGATTTTAGGATAAGGTCCTTCCCAGGATCTTTCACATTTATACACTGTATACAGTTCTAGACAGGTTCTAACTGATACCCATCATCCCAGTAAGCCTAGCAAGAAGCCAGAGCAACCCACACATCATGCAGTTAGTCATTCTCAACATCCAGACTCCATAGTTCCTCAGAGCTCCATCTGGGAGAAAACCTGATCTTTCCCCTTTAAGTTTCCTCAGTAAATGCTCGAGATGAGAGCCTTCTACTGAGAGTATACCACCTACATGGCAGAGCCTGGCAAGCTACCGTGTTTTGTTATGCCATAAACTAGTAACAATTATGGACCTCAATTTCATGACCTGAAGAATCGTTTGAGGCTCTTCCTGTCCCTGGAGCAAGCAGATGCCCTTGGGCTACACTTGCTTGTGACAGGACTATGGAGATGTTACTGGTGCCCACTCGAGCAAATCAATGAACAATGAACAACGGGAAGACAGTGATACAGTGGAGGATGCATATATTCCCAAAGGAATGAGATGGACAGAAATAAATTGCTGGCCACATGCAGAAACATAATTACAAATATATTTATTCCCAGTCATCATTGTATCCCTTAGCTGGTGTCTCAGGAGTCAGATATCTCAGGAGTCAAATATACAGGTAAGAGCAAATCCTTGAAAATATCTAATAACACCAAGTCATTAGCAACACCCCAATCTACTGACTTTTACTTAAACAACATATTGAAGCTTCTTATGTCACTTTTCAGGGTAGCAACCCTCCCATCCCCAGCCCCAGATAAAAGCAAAGAGAGGTTGCTAGTAACCTGAACTTTGGTTGAGTCAGGTTACCAAATGAGAAAGGTAGGGCCTCCCTGGCTAGAGATAGGAAAAGAAGGAACAAGGAGGAACCTCAAGGGAGGCCTCTTTCTGGATTCTTGTCCTCTCCTATGCCCTTCCTTACCACCCTGAAAGCAACTTAATTTAAGGAATCTAATTCAATATTTGGGCTGCAATGGACCAGTGCAGAGTGAGCTGGTCTCCAGCTGAGAATCTTTCTTGCCCTCATCTGACACCTCTGTGACTGATGTTAAACATTTCAGTGTTTCACACAAGAGTTTGGCAATGATGCTGATCTCCTGGAATGTCTCTAAATGTAATAAAATTTCTACTAGTTAAACATACATACCTGCTTACAGGTAAATTTTCCTTACAATTCTAAAGGTTCCAAAGACTCCCCAGACTTTCCATATTATATCAACTCCTGAGAACTCGTTATGTTCAGTATCTCTGCAGATATGATGTCAAGCTTCTTATTCCCTGAGCACTATAGTCCAACACCCAGGAGCAAAACTTCAAGGACCGAAAAAACTCAAGTCCTAAAAAATGCTTTACTGCCTTCTTAATACAGAAAGATGACTGAGAAAAATCTAATAAATATTTAGGCAATCACATAGTTTAGCTTTCTGTTAACTTATCCATAGCAATTCAACTTCTATATTACTTAGAATTCCTATGTAGGGGGCTGTAGGGACAGCACAGAGGGTAGGACGTTTGCCTTGCATGCGGCCAACCCAATTCAATCACTGGTATCCCATATGAACCTCCCCCCCCCCGCCCCGCGCACCGCCAGAAGTAATTCCTGAGTGCAGAGTCAGGAGTAACTCCTGAGCATTGCCAGGTATAACCCAAAAAGAAAAAAAAGAATTGCTATGTAATCTGGATAGTGGAGGAATGTAATCTGCAATGATTTGAGACAGATCTCACAATATTATCTGGTTTCAGATTGAGAATACCTATCACAGAGAAAAGCAGCTTCCTTTCAAAAAGAAGAAGTTGGAATTTATGAAAGACGATGATGAAAAAATAATAACCTGAGAATCAGGTTGGGATATTCCCAACACAACACAAAAGATGGCCTGAATTCTTGTGCACAGTAAGATCACTTGGCTGTGTAGCAATAGGATACACAAAGAAAGGGACACTCAGCAGCCGTAAGACTAATTGAACATCACTTATTCCATCCACCTGATGAAATCATTGCTACTTGTGACTTATAGCTGCCAAGTCAGCGTCACAATGGTCCTCTGCCATCTAGAAAAAATGACCAAGATACTATAGCCAATAGGTCTGAACATCATATAGTGCAGAGCTGGACTTGGTTTCCTCAAATCTGACTTAAGAGTTCCAGCAGAAAACCCAAACCTTGTACTGCACTGATCCTAAACCTCTATCAAGTCATTACAATTCTGGTATTTGGTCCCTATCACTGCAGTGACTAGCAAATGAAACCAACCCATATTTATTTAACAACTAGACCGGTCATGACTGCATTTACCAATGGCTTCAACAAGGATGACAGCAAAAATCAAGTCCAACCTGGTACCCAGATTGCAGACATGGTACCAGAAGGAACTGAGTGTTTCCAAACTCCTGCTAGGGAACTCAGCTTTCCCCTGATGCTTAGAGAGAAGCTGAGTCATGAGTATGCATGGAAGGGCTCAGTGGGAGTTTGTTCACCTACAGTTCACACTGATTAGTCATAGTGACCAGAAGCCAATCAAGAACAGAGTTTGCCTGAGTGTGAGAAAGCAGGGTTGGTGAAGAGGTGAGCAATTGGCAGTCCCTCAGAGATGCTGACAGGAGAAACTAGGAACAAAGCAGAGTGGGGTTAATTATAGCAGCTCAAAGGTTCTTACAGGACCATTAAACATTTGCAAAGTGCATACGACTGGATAACTCTCAAATGCTGTCCACCTCATTTTCCCCCTACTTAAAAGAAAATGTCCCCCCACTTTCCTACATGAATATAATGGAAGTTTTACAGAGAAATCCTCAAATGTCATGATTATGAAAGTTAGACAGGCCATATAGACACACTCTAGAGTAAAATTTATGTATGACCGTCTATCAGGGAAAGCATAATAGACCATACAAAGAGCTCCTCTCCTCAGGGACTTCTGAGCTAAGTCACACTTGGACCAGTCTCCTTAGACTAAAACAGTTTCCATTATCTCTGTGAAGCTGTGAGTACCTAGAGTGGTATTTGGTTATCCATAAAATATAGCTCCTGGGGCTGGAGCAATAATACAGTGGGTAAGACACTTGCATTACAGGTGCTGACCCAGGTTAAATCACTGGCATAATACATGGTCCCCTGAGCCCACTAGGAATGATTCTCCAGTGCAGAGCCAGGAGTAACCCCTGATCACCACCAGGTGTGGCCCCAAAACAAAAACAACAACAAATAGTTCCTGCAACATTTTTGTACAATTACAAGAATGTGCTTTTTTTTTTGAGAGAGAGAGAAATAAGCCTCATTTAAGCATTTCTAATCACAATAAATACAACAGGCTTTCTAATTATTAAGGAGCCCCCAAATGCCTGGTACTGATCTTTGAGAAAGCAATATATAAGATGAAGCTCTAACTGCACACACTTCTAAGTAGCATCCCCACTGAGGAAGAGAGAGAGGAAGAGAGGAAGAGAGAGAGAGAGAGAGTGTGTGTGTGTGTGTGTGTGTGTGTGTGTGTGTGTGTGTGGTGGGGAGGGTCACAAGGAGTGAAAAACCAGTCTTCCTGCTGGAATCTGTTCATTTAATGATGAAGTTAGAAAGAAACAGAGGATGAAAAAAAAATATTTTGCAAGTAAAGACAGGACTGATACCAGGATATTGTGAAGCTTCAATACCTAGATATCAAACTCTATGCCAATCTAACTTGCTTCAAATTTTTTTCCCTTGAAGAGTCATAATGACCTTCCATGGAGTACGTTGGAAAAGTTGGTGATCTTCAGGCCTCAGCAAAAATGCTGTCTAAAAATGGAGGCCCAGAGATGCCAGCAGGCTAGAGCTGGTAAGCGAGCTTAGTTACTGATGCTCTCCAAATGAGGAAAATAATCCTTAATCATTGGGAGAGAAGAGGCTGTTAAACATATCTATGTTCACCAGCATTCTAGTTTTATACATCAATAAAGGGGCCCATTGGGTTATGAAGTTAACTTTTCCATTTGCCCTCTCAACCACACAAAAAACTATAGCCATGCCTTTAGTCATTTTAACATTTTTTTTAAAAAGCAGAGTCAGGGCAAAAGTATGTAACTGAGTAGTAGAGCAAATGTGTTCCTTGTATGAAGCTCTGGGCTTGGTCCCATCTCCAAATAGTAAATTCTTAAGTAGAAAGAGTTTAATATAAAAAGACGCTATAATTATGAAACTATTCCCCTTATTGTTCTTTTTTCACTGCAGACCAATGGTGGCAACACTACTGAATGATAAAGATGCCAGAATAGTTTACTGGAAAGTAGAAAAGAAGCTCCCCAAGTGGGGAGGAACTTAGTATAGTACTAAGTTAAAAAGGGAGTTTTGTGTAGCCCTTTTAAGGGCTCCTGGCATCCCAAATCAGTTGACAAGTGCTTACAAAAGGTGCCAGAAAATTACAAAGAAGTCTATCTAGATGCTCTAAGTCTTTCTGGACATTTTTTCTTATCTTAGTCTCCCCTGACAGTGTAGACTCCAGAACAGTTTTATGGTCCTGGAAATCTCTGGGACCACTGGGGCAGAACTTGGGAAATAAAATGTGTCCACTCAAGGAGGGAAGGTGGCAAGGGGAAACTGTGATTTCCTTCTTCACTGGCAAGGGCAAACAAATCTTCCAGGCCTAATTACCAATTACCTTAGTTATGCTGTCAGCCTAGACTCCAGGGCTGAGTTTTATGTTCCTGGGAAGCCCCTGAAATGCTGAAACTGAACCTTGCAGGTGGAGCGTGTGTCAGGACGATGGGGAAGATATGGAACAACTGGAGAGAAGAAACTGTGGCTTTCTCTCTCAAAGGCAAAGTGAGGCTTCCTCCTTTCAGTGGTTTGCAAGTGGGTAGTTGGGACTCTCCAGAGTAAGCAACAGTCTCACCCCTGCTTCCCTGAGTGGCCTCTGAACACTGTGGTAAGCTCCCTGCAAGGAACTGTTTGGTTACACCAGGCTCTGCACTGAAAGCTTCTCTTCTCTGGACCTTCACTCTCATCCGTATCATGAGGGGTTTCTCCTGACCTCTACTTCAATGAATGGTCAACATGCAATTCCATGCCACTATTGGTAATAGCTCCTCTTCTTCCCAAAGGCAACTAAGTTGGGAGCGTTCTGCAACCGATCCACTCACCCTAGGAACACATGGTGGTACTCTGACTGGGGTCAATCAACTGGTAACTATTTCCAGCACAGAGGAATAATCTGCATCCTGCCTCACCTATCATGCCCTGTGTCCTGAAAGTTTGAGTAGAGAGAAGGTAATAACCATTTATATTTCATCCAGGATGTCCCTGACTCGAAGGGATCAACACCTGCAAAATGTCCACCAATTAGTGTTGATTATAGCAAGATGGAAAGAGAACATAACTCAAAAAAGGAGAAAATACCTTAGATTTTGTTTTGAAGGCTGAAGTCTGGTTGTGAAGATGGAAGGCTTTGATGACCGAAGTCATTTGATCTATAATGCCTCAAATGTCACTAAATTCTAGGTATCACTTTCTCCTTCCAAAGCTCAGTTAAAGAGCATTGAGGGTTTTAACATTTTATTTCTCAAACTTTGATTCTGTTCACTCTTTCATAACCTGATCTATCCTCCTTTTGAGATCCATCCTCTTTTGAGAGCCTCCCTTGAATCAGATCCTTTATAACTCACTATAGATGAGGCCATGGTCCACAAAAATGTGTTCTATCTAGCACTTTGCATGTTTCCAGGTGCCCGAGTGCCTGAAAGGATCTCAGCAGACAGTACTTCTGCTCAGGTGAAAGACTTCATCCATAAAAATGTTGCAAAATTTCCTGACTGTCCCTCCATTCCCCACCTCTATCCTCATCTCTCTCTTCTGTTGTGTTTTCTTCTCCACTCCCTTTATACATGCTACCTCCCTCCCTCATCAGATTCTCCATCCTGGAGCTTGTGAGGACTGTTTCCCGAGCACCGCCAGGAGTAATTCCTGACTGCAGAGCCAGGAGAAACCCCTGAGCATTGCCGGTGTGACCCAAAAAAAAAAGCAAAAAAAAAAAAAAAAAGAAATAGATGCTGGTGACTTTTCATAGCTAATGCATGTGTGGGACACTCAAAGAGTTGATATACTTACTTACTGTTCCCTCCACTATTTATCTTGAGTTGGAAACCTTCCACATATCTTCTGTGAAGTCCCATGATTGATGATATAACAGATAGGAGGATTATCACCTTGGGCCTCAGGGTACAAAACCCAGGATGCAAGAGTCACCAACAGATTATATGCGTCTCTACCCTTTAAACTGGAA
>JAJIBD010001638.1:0-25000 GCA_021461705.1 Cryptotis parvus
ACTATATAACAAAGGCCGTAAGGCTGTATTGAATGAAAGAACTGGGGAGCTGAATGTTGAGGACATTAGCTTTCCCCATGTCACCTCACTTTTGTTGCCATCATAGCTAGAAACAGGGTCTTTATCCAAGCTCAGGCAATACACGGATCAGGAGGCCTTGTCAAAGGTGGAAATTGCTGCAAACATGTGGAGTCAGAGAGGTTAGCTGGGGCAGAGAAGGGAACACTGTGCTAATAATTGTCGAGAGTGCTAATACCAACCTAGAACTGAACATTGACTACAGGTAAGAAAGATATGCATGATGACCTCTGAATGTATGTACTGCAATCCACAATGTGTAGGAGAGGGAAGAGAGAAAGAGAGAGAAAAGAGAGAGAAGAGATAAAGAACCTGCCATAGAGGCAGGCTATGGGAGGAAGAGGGAATAGGGGACATTCACTTGGTCACTTGACATCCCTTATTCATTGATTTGCTCGATAGGGGACATTGGTGGTGGGAAATGGGCACTGGTGGAGGAATGGTTCTAGAACACTGTTTGACCGAACCCCAAACATGAACATCTTTGTAATTGTATGTCTCACAGTGGTATAATAAAATATTAAAAATAAATAAAATATCCAGAGGAAAACTATTACTCATAAAAAATATTCTAAGTTGTTAGGCGATGCCACACCCCAGCTAGCTCTGGTGCTTTGCTGTTTAAGCTAAGACCAGAAGGCTTTTTTCCAAACAGCTTTTTTACTTTTCACCAACAGTTAAAACATACTCTGCTGCCATAATCCAAGGCAAGAGACTCTCCCAGACCTGCTCCTGGCCGCACCTCTGTCCATGTACTCTCGCCAAGATGTCTCCTACCACCGGACGTCTTCCCCCAAGACAGCACGGTTGTCTCTCCTCAAGCCCGCTAAGAGCAGAAGCCAAAGGCTCTTACTTGGCTGTAGTTTATGAGGTGTCTGTAGTTTATGAGGTGCAGAGCTCATGGACCAGCATGGAATCTTACTGTACTTCCCCTTCCCCCACTGTACTACTGCTCTGGTCCCTTCAAAACCACTTTTAAATTGGACTAAAATCATATACACCTCAAGATTATGATTGTGACACCCAAGATACATTGCTAATGGAAAAGTGGGTGGATATCAGATTTGTGTTATTAATCTGCATCCTGACACCGGCTCTCAGCTCTCCTACATCATCCCTTGAGAAATTTCTGTCCATTCTAAGCCACCGAGTCTGTTGTATTTTTGTTCTGACACTCCAAACAGACTGAGATGAGGAGATGAGCACTTTCACCTACAAAATTGAGAAAAATGCATTCCGTGACAAGAAAAGGCTCTTGCCGGTAGATCCTGGCAAGCTACCCGTGTCGTATTTGATATGCCAAATACCAGTAACAATTATAGACCTCATTCCCATGACCTGATGGAATGGTTTGAGGCTCTTTATGTTCCTGGAGCAAGCAGGTGCCCTTGGGCTCTATTTGCATGAGACAGGACATATGGAGATGTTACTGGTGCCCGCTCGAGCTAATCGATGATGAAGGGGAAGACAGTGATACAGTGATACAGTGATACAGTGATGCCTTCAGGCCAGGGCTTGATGCTAAAGGGATCTCTTTTGTGTAACACTGACAGAGGGTGTGGCAAATACAGGAGTCAGTTTGGCTCCAGTAGTTAATAACTACTGGAATATTCTCATAATATCTACTATTGCTGCCAAGACTATCTAGATTTGGTTAGCATTTCCTCTTATCTCCCACGGGTCCTCTTTGTGGGACTGGACAGCACCAGGAAGAGACATTCTGGCTATGAGATGGGACACTTAGAATCAGCTCTGCATAAAAGGTCATGCTAGTCTGTTCAGGGCGGGCCTGTAAGATCCTCTCAGTAAACAGAGGACAGAGCACTTGAAATTAACCTGGAGTAGAGCAGACTGGAAAAGGATCTTGTGGGGATGGAGATTTCGATCCCTAAAAGCATGGGAAATATAGTATGAAATTATATGTGGGCATAAGGTATAATTCTTTTTTTCAGTCCCCTCTTTAGGTGTTTTGCAAAAGAGCTGATCTGAGAAGGCAACATGAGCAGAGGCCTAGGCTCGAGGTGTGTACACATGGAGATTTGCATAGACACAAGAGCCAAGCTGCTTGCTGCGTTTAGCTGCTTTTAGTCTTTGGCTTCTGCTCTTAGCGGGCTTGGAGGAGAGGCAACCATGCTGTCTTGGGGAAGAACTCCGGGTGGTAGGAGACATCTTGGTAAGAGCACATGGTCAGAGGTGCGGCCAGGAGCCCTAGGTCAGGGAGAGTCTCTTGCCTTGGATTATGGCAGCAGAGTGTGTTTTAACAGTTGGTAAAAAGTAAAAAGCCTTTTGGAGTATTTGGACTCTCTAGGATTTTGTCTGTCGATCGTTGGCCCCCTTAGGTGACCAGGGAACTCAGTCCCGGATACTGTTGGGGTCCCAGCAGGGTCCCTGAGATGAAGTAAGTCTGTATTTTGTTTATTTGCATATCAGTTATTGTGCCATAGCCAGCAGTTCTCTGGGCTTACTCTTGGCTCTGTATTTAGTGGTCACTCCTGGTGATGCATGGGGACCATATAGGGTATGAGAGATTCAAACTGGGGTGGCTGCATGCAAGGTAAGTGACTGAAACCCTGTGCTATCTTTTCAGCTCTCTGCCAAGTAAGCAGAATTTTCTCCTCATGTGTGTACTAAGGACATGTAGATGCTTTATCTTTTCATTTGGTTTTGTTGTTGGTCACACAGAGCTGTAATCAGGAGCCACTGCAGACCGTAGACTGGGGTGGGGCTGAAACCTGGTTCTCTAACATGCATGGCTCCTGCTGCAGGCCTTATGACCATCTCCCCAGTGTCTTGGGGCTTAAGATGTTTGATATCGTAATTATCTTAGGAATAGAAGTAATAATCATCAGATTCAAGTACAAAATTCTTTTGAAATGTTTTTACGATATCTTTTAGAACGTTAATGTGTCATTGATACATTTGCTTAAATCTTATCTATGTATTTCAAATTTGAAAGTGGAATCTTATTAAGACTTCTTCAGACCAGATTAGTCAAGGGCTTATTTATTCTATCTGTTCTTTCTCTGTGGCCTGTTATAGAAGCAATCCATGTGAATAACACATTCTTTCACTGAAAAATAAATGTAATGGCACATCCTTCTATTTAGCTTTATCTGTTAGTTATTTATACCCAAATAAATGCAACTGCAAACCACTGCATTCCAAAATTGCTTTCCTCTGCTGTATGCCCAGCAGTGATACTTTTCATGCTGATTAAAAGGATAATCCCAGGAATGATTGTAAATTCCAAGGCTAAATATGCTTCAGAAAGGAACTTTAAAAATAATGGATTAGCTTATTTTAATGATGTTCCATGTTTGCAAGGATAAGGACTATTACATCCCTCTGAGCTAAGTACCCAGTGCTAGCAAAGACAGGATAAAAAGCCAGGCTAGAGAGCATCAATAAAAAGGACAAATGGAATTCAATATTTGGTTTTTCATCCCACTCTCTCAACTGTTATGGCTGTTACAGTTTTATTGCAAGTCTCTGAATTAATGAAGAGAATATATTGGTAAATAGAAATGCATTTCATTCTCCACAAAGGGAAATTGAGTTGCTATGGACAAATATATCCTAAAGTATGGATAACATTTTATGGGTCTTCTTTTTTTAAAACTCCAAAACACAAAGCTAATGTAACATAAACCTTCTAAAAAATATCAAGAAGTCTTAGGGTGGGGAGCTAGTTCAACAGACGGATGAAGCTACATGCTTTGCATGCGGGAGGACTGAGCTCAAGCCCTGGTACCACGTGGTACCAGTGCCACCGGAAGTAAATTTCAAGCACGGAACCAGGAGCTCCCCATGAGATTACTGGTGTGACTGTCAAACTAAGATAATAATTACCCAACAACATGATGATATAATGATAATAGAGTAAGTATATTACGAAGTCAAAAATGTTTTACAGAAACGCAAATACCTTTGGTCACTTGTATCACTTCATTTGTCTTCCCGTTGATCATCGATTTGCTCAAGTGGGCACCAGTAACGTCTCCCTCCATTCATTGGGAATGAGGTTCATTATTGTTACTGTTTTTGGCATACTGAATATACCATGGGTAGCTTGCCAGGCTCTGCCATGGCTCTGCTTTATTTATATAGCTTTACTAAAGAATTAAAAAAGGAAAGAGTCTGTGAGTGGAAACACTTGTATTTAAGGAGAACTTTAATAACTGTAAAGTTTCTCCTTCCCTCAGGATATCCACTGTCTAGCACAACTCTCTACTACTCTCTATACACACTCTCTATTCTACTCTCTCTACTATTCTCTAGACACTCTCTCTACTCTACTCTCTACTGCACTACATACTCTATACTCTATAAGTCTCTACTCTCTTTACTACTCTCAATACACACCTCTATACTCTATTTTCTCTACTCTCTATACACACTCTACTCTCTACTACTCTCCATACACTCTCTCTACTCTACTCTCTCTACTACTCTACATATACTCTTTCTACTCTCTATACTCTCTATACATACTCTCTCTACTCTCTTTACTACTATCTATACACACTCTCTACTCTCTACTACTCTATACACACACTCTATTTTATTCTCTCTACTATATACACACTTTCTCTCTACTTTCTCTACTACTCTATACACACTTTATTCTATTCTCTCTACAATTCTATACACACACTCTATACTTTCTACACACTCTCTCTATTCTCTCTACTACTCTATACACATAATCTCTACTCTCTCTACTACATTCTATACACACTCTGTACAATTCTATATACACTCTCTCTACTCTCTACTCTACACACACTATCTACACCACTCTCTCTACTATATACACACTCTCTACTCTATATTCTCTCTACTACTCTCTACACACTCTCTACTAAGTCTACTACCATCTATACACACTATCTACTCTATACTCTCCACTACTCTCATACATAATCTCTCTACTCTCACTACTCTCTATATACACTATCTACTCTCTTTACTACTCTCTATACACACTCTCTATACTCTGCACACACTCTCTACTATCTACTCTACTACTCTATACACTCTCTTTACTCTCTACTTTACTTCTCTCTACATACACTCCACTCTCTACTACTCTCTATAACTCTGTGCTCTCTAGTCTCTATACACACTTTCTACTCTCTCCACTACTCTCTATATACATTCTTTCTACTCTCTACATTTTCTGCCACCCTATGCACACTCTCTCTACTCTATTCTCTCTACTCTCTATATACACTCTCTACTCTTTTTACTACTCTCTATATAACTCTCTCTACTCTCTCTACTCTCTATACCCCCTGCTTTCTTTCCCTACACACACGTATCTCTATACATATAAATGCATGTATCTATATGTTTATGAGTGTTCATCCTTAATGTGTTACACATATTGTGAGTATACAGGCCTCAGAAAACAAATAGAATGAATAGAATCTTGAGTAATTCTTTATGCAATTACATGTAATCATATTTTGGCTTCTCTCTATATAGGATGTCTATAGCATCCTATAGACATGCTATAGGATTTATGTAAATACCTGCTACATTTTAGTTTGTTCTTGTTTTGGGGATGGCACCAGCAGTTCTCAGAGCTTACTGCTGGCTCTATGCTCAGGGATCACACTTGATCAGAGAGCCATAGAATATCTGGGGAGTCGGGGATTGAACCCAAGTCAATCTTATACAAAGCAATGGCATTACATGCCATACTATAGCTTCAATTCCCCAAAATTATATTTTCAATTTATGAACTAAATGTGGAGAACGTTAGTATGTAATATATACATATATACATATGAGAAATTCAGGCAGATGCTGGGTAACAAGGGATTGCTCCAAGTATGTTTTGATTTTTTTTATTCCTTCTCTGTAACCTATTAACATGTTTCCTATACACTTAAGTAGAAGTTTACTTACATCTGGAAAATTATACTCTATCAGCCAATTTCAGGTAGAAACAAGCTCAGAATGTTTTTTGAACGAGTCATTTAAACACCAACTATAAGAGCTGGAGAGAGTATAGTTGGTTATTCTCTTCCTCTCATGAGACCAGCTGGTTCCTGGTACCTTATTTGGTTCTCTGAGTACCACTAAGGCACATTCCTGAGCTCAGAGACAAGAGCACCCCCTGAGCACCAGGGGAAATGACCCCAAATAAAATTGGGGCATGGCCACCTGCTCGCAAAATAAATGGTACAAAGAATTTCTGAGTTTTAAGTCCATGGAAACAATGTGCATAACTTTGTTAAGAAGTATTTGAAGTTCCTCATAATATAGGTTCCAGATTGTGCCGATCAACCCATTCCCAGAGAAAACGTACATCCTGCTCAATGGATTTCCAAGAAATGCTTTCTGCATCCAGCGGATGCCCCATGTGCAGCTGAGACTGTGTGGCCTTCCCTAAAGGTCAGAGGCTTTATCCCCATTCCATACATGGGCAACGGAAGGCAAACCCCAGTGGCCAGAGAGCTACAAAGTGATCGACCAAGGGATATGGTGCTGAAGCTCAGAACTCAGTGTCTTAGATTTCTGTGCTCCCTTCTGCTGAGGAATACACATGTATCTGAGTCTGAGCCTCTCATCGGTGCGGGTGCAAGTGTCCTTATCTATGAGAGCTACCTCAAAGGCTTCCTGTTGTTTGCTCTTGCACTTCCTTTATGACATTAGAATAGGGCTTATGAAATATAATAAAACAATAACTTGCCTATGTTTCTTATTCTGCCCCTCGAAGTATTGCAGGTGTGGCTGCAGTGCCTGACTGCGTCAACAAGTGGCAGACAGGAGACAAGCTTTTCTTTTTTTTTTTTTTTTTTTATTTTTTTTTTTTTTTTTATTTTTTTTTTTTTTTATTTTTAAAATTACAAAGATATACAATTAAAAAGTTCATATTTGGGTTTTGGTCAAACAGTGTTGCAGCACCCATCCCGCCACCAGTGCCCATCTCCCACCACCAACGTCCAAGCTTTTTCTACCCAGGGCTCTGTGCCATGGGTCCTAGATGGCTGATGGTCTGACATAGAAAAAGACTGGGCCCCCTGGGATGAACCCAGAGCCAAACAGAGCCTGGAAAGCTACCCGTGGTATATTCGATATGCCAAAAACAGTAACAATAATGGACCTCATTCCCAACGAATGGAGATGTTACTGGCACTCGCTCAAGCAAATCGATGAACGGAAAAAAAGTGACAAATGGCAAGTGATTTTTCTTATGTTCACGCACGATTTAGATTAATTTTATTTAGATACAGTCTTTGTTTAGAGGAAAGTTCTGTAGGCATTTACTCTGACGATAGAATATTGATAATGGAAAGTATTTTTTTCTGATAAAAGTGACCTTTGTGTGCACAGAAGACATTCTCTGAGGACTGGGGGAATGATAGCCAGTGCATTCACCTCTGTTCCATCTGACATTGAAGTGGGAAGCACATGACTTGATCAGCATCTACCCGAGAGACAGTTACTGTGAAGGTCGGGAGACTTAGGAAGAATACAGAATCCCAGGTCCTTCGAGCCATTTCAAACACTGTTAGCAGCCCAGCTTCAACCACTAGCACCACAGGATCCTTGAGCACAGAGCTGGGGGTTGCTCCTGAGCACCAGTGGGTACGGCCCCCACACAACAAACACCCCAAATCAAACACTTAGCAATCAAAAGCAGAGTGGGGGTGGGTGTGGAGAAATGTGCCTGTCATAGAGGTAGCCTGGGGGTGGGGACAGAAAATGGTGTCATTTGTGGTGGGAAACATACACGGTAGACAGAAGGGTGTTGGAACATTGCGTAACTGAGACCTGAGCATGAACAGCTTTGTAATTATGTTTCTCAAGGTGACTCAATTAAAATAATAATAATAATAATAATAATAATAATAATAATAAAGAAGAAGCAACTGAAGTGATTTTAAAAGCTGTTTAACTCAGATACAAATAGAAGAAAGAGCAAATTAGTCCCTGTTTGCCTATTTGTTCCCAAGGTAAAACATGAAAATGTGTTACATGAATGTTACAGTGAAATATTAAAAGAAAGAGTTAAACACGCCAAGAACCCTGCTGGTTTCCTAAGTACTATGATAGTAGGACTCTTTCCTAGACATCCTACTAACATGTTTGCAGCTTTCTAGAACTGCAGGGCATTAAGATCTGCCACAGTGAGAAGAAAGAATTTGTCCCTTCAGGTGTGTTCAAGGGGGACCATATTGAGCCAGGAAGGTCATCTCTGCCCTCTCACGATGAGATGGATCTTGATTTAGATTTCCAGGAACTCACCCAGCATTTCCAATGAAACGTCAAGAGGCAACCTTTGAAGTCTCCTTTTAGACACTCCTGAGAGTTCTGGCGGGGACCTTCCCTCCTCTCTCCTCTTCCTGTCTATGAGTTTCTGATGTGTTGGCTTCAAGTCAATCATTTTGTCATTCAGGAAGTGATCACATATTTCTCACGGGAGCGAAAATAAGGGCAGGAGAAAAGAGAACTTTTTCCCTCTTTAAATAATGGTAACTAATGCTTATCAAGGAAGGCTTGTTCTGCTCAGAATTTAAGTGATCACATATAAAAGGAATTTAGCATTTTGCTTTCCATTGACACTAAGATTGCTTGCTCAGGCGCTAGGAGAAGCTCCCCCAGATTGCTTAGGCTATTAGAATCTGTCAGTGTATATCTTCCCGAGCAGCAATGGGGATTTAGTCATTTATTTTTATTCATGTTGGAAAAATGAAATCTTTCTCCCATCAAACAGGAGAAGGAATATTACTAAATTAACACAATTAAAGGAAGTAGAAATTGTAGACATTGATACGAAGTGGTCTTTACAAAGCACAGTATCTCCAAGGTGGCAAATTATTATTTCACTCTTTACCTACTTGAGCAAATGCACACTTATTATCATTACTCATTTGGAATCTAATTCAATCATCTGGGCAATAGACTTTAATGGGCTCGGCTACTTCCGGATGTGCCCCAAGGGAAGAAGGACTGTATATGTCTTTCCACCCTGCCTCAACGATACATGTTGGTTCATACTTGCATGGTAAACAGAGGCTGGGGAATGTGCTCACAGTAGGGAAGTGCTCTAGCTGGGTCTGATATTCCACTTACAACAACGTAAGTCATGAGAGACAGGAGTGGGGAGAGGAGAGGGAGAGAAAGAGAGTGCATCAATCCTGTTTCCAGCCATTAATCCTGGCACTGGAGCAGCAGCGTTTGGCATCCAAGCTGCCCCTTCTCCATGCAGACTCACGAGGCACACCTCCCACACCCCAGCATGTCGCTTAGAATCCCGTTGGCACACTGAGGTCAAAGCGCTGGCTGCGGAGAACCCCATTCCTGGCCCTATATTTCACTGAGCTGATTTTTATCACACTGATGCCCAAATCCAGATGAAGTTTGGAGCCAGAGTGAGAAGAGGATAAAGGAAAGGATGTGATCGGAGACCATGTTTAAACCCCCAGTGTGAACAATATTTGAAGCTTCAGCTTTACAGAGATCACCAGGATTTAGAGTTTCCTATACAGAATGGGAAGGAATTGGGCTTTTTCAATTCCCAACACCAGCTCTTCACCCACATGGCTAAGGGCTGAACCCTCCCCCACCTTAAGTACTGACCACACTGAAATTATGTATAAAATAGGAACTCCCCAGTGACACTAGCTCAGGGACTAGTGAAAGAAAAACTAGGGTGAAAATGAAGTAAGATAATAGCTGGAATGTGTTTCACAGGTGGCCGGAAACAAGTAAAATGGCTCTTCCAACTGTTTTCAATTCGGGTTTATTATTTTTTTTAAAAAATTACTTTGGTTGCTGGGTAACATCTGACAGGGTTCAGGGTTAACTTTGGAGTCACATCTGGCAGTGTTAGGGGCTTTCTCGCTCTGGGGTCAGGGATTATTTGGTGATGAGGAACCACATAGGCGTCAGCCACATACAAGGAAACACCTTAATCTCGCTATAGCGCCTCTGGTCCTAATTTGGATTATTATTTTACATCACAGTTTAGCACCTAAAAGTTTATGCTATTTAGTATAACCAAGCTATTCTTGCCTTCCACAGATAACAACCAGAGTCTTTGATATTCATTTACATGGAATTCAAATTTCATTTTTGAGAATTGTGAAAGGATTGGAACAATTAACCAGGGTGACAGACGGAAAATCACAGACAGGTTTCCAGAGAGACACGTGACAGTCTCTCAGGATCCAGAGCCATTCCAAGGAAAAGGACAATAGGAAGGAGGATAAGAAATTGTTGTCAACACCCATGAGTCAGCCTTGAGAAGGCTCCAGTACCCGAACCACGGCACTGTCCAAAGTGCTAGAGCCATACACAACCACGGCACTGTCCAAAGTGCTAGAGCCACACACAACCACGGCACTGTCCAAAGTGCTAGAGCCACACACAGGCTGCCTGAGAGGTGACAGAAAAGTACTGCCGTGTCTTAGTGTAGTGATCGGAAAGATAAAAGATTGTCTCTCTTTTTTTTTACACTTCTAAAAAAGCCCCAAACAAACTGATATGTTTAAAATTGGCAGCATTTTCCTTTTGCTTGGTCAGAATTCACTGCTCTATGCCTCTGTTTCCAGAAAGAACCGTTATTTCTCTGCCAGAGAAGCAGTGTACCTACGTGTCACTTTTCATGAATCCCAAAGCTCACAGAAAGACATTAAAAGCAACTTCATTTAAGACTTCAAATGATGACAGCAAAACTGTTCTAAATTTCTCCAAGGAAGGAGAAGCACAGACTTGCTGAGTAGATGGAGTTCACAGATTAGTCCTTTTTAATAGTGTATGATGGGGCAGGGGATGGCGGGGCTCTCTCAAGGGGTGCTCAGGAGGTCTGGGGCTCTCTCCCATGATTCTTGACTAACCAGAACTACGACTCAACGTGCAGGTCAGAGAGTGAAGTGTTGCCTTGGCTCTGTGGTGCTGGGGGGTTACTGGGCCACGTAATTGGTGGTCTAGGGTTTCCACATCTGGTGCATTAGGGTCAGGTGGTGCTAAGGTCCAACTAGGTCCAGCAACATGCAAGGCGTGTGCTTCAATCAATGTACAATCTCTCTGGCCCCAATGGTTTGTGATTTTACACATAAATATAAATTTATATTAAATACATATATATCAAAGTATATATTTCATATATATCTATATATTTAAATCAATACATAAATATTTCAAATAAATATATATTCACGTATATTTAGACCATCATGCTGCAAGTATCTACAAGTGAACTCAGAGCCTATAATTATCTGTTCACTTCTCCTGGACCTTAGGGTCTTTGTGCTAAACTGGAGACCTATGATTTATACCACAAGTAATCTGATAAAATAACACTTTTTATATTATAAAATTTGTGCTTAGAGTTTCGATATAGCTAGACCTTTCTCAAACAAGAGTATCTGCCCTTCATTTTGATAAGACTGTCGGGCTGGAATCAACAGGACTCAGGCCCCTACAGCAATAGAGTTAAAAGTCTTCTTTCTAGTATGTTCTGTCTCCACCAGTCTAGTGTACAAATGCAACTGGAGGCTGCATACAGGAGACCACAGCATTTCCACCCTCTGCTATAGGTGTCATGTAAAGATAAGGGTCTGAGGGAACAGGAATCTCAGAAGGAAGAGAAAAGAATGATATGGGAGGGATTCAGAAGAAGAAATATAAAAACAAGCTGAGCAGCAGGAGCCATAGTACAGAGGGCAGGACACTTGCCTTGCCCATGCTCATCCAGGGAATGATCTCTGGCACCCCATACAGTCCCTGAGCCTGCCAGGAACAATTCCTGAGTGCAGAGCCAGGAGTAAGCCCTGGTTGTGCCAGATGTGGCTCTCCCAAACAAACAAAAAATAAGACAAGACAAAACAATAACTTCCCAAACAAAATTGAGTTCAACCTACAATAGTCACTGTGGTAAAGCAACGCAGAAGTCCGTCAAGCTCAGTGAGTGAAGTCACTAATCCAGAAGAGCCAAGCAAGAACGATGAACTATAGAACCTCTCCGATAAGGAATTTCAGAAGGAACTGTTAAAGTTGCATAAGGAACTCAAAGAAGCAATGGAATGCAAAGTCAATAAAATACAAGAGGAGGGGCCGGGGCGATAGCCCAGCAGGTAGGGCGTTTGCCTTGCATGCGGCCAGCCCATGCCGGCCCGGGTTCGATCCCCGGCATCCCATATGGTCCCCAGAGCACCGCCAGGAGTAATTCCTGAGTGCAGAGCCAGGAGAAACCCCTGAACATTGCCGGGTGTGACCCTAAGAAAAGCAAAAAGAAATACAAGAGGAAATGAGAGCAGAAATGAGTAAATTGCAGACCAAAATACAAACAGAAATGACGGATACCAAACAAAATCAAGTTGCGGATATGGGTCTAATATTGTCTAATGTGTCTGTTTCCTTCACTATCTAGATGTACCCACTTTCAGACTCGAATTTCTAAATAACCTGATTTTTGACATTAGATCTCACTCATGATTTCTTATTGAGAAGCTGGTACATAAGAGCACTAGCCACACATGCACACTTGACTGCTTGCCTCTGAGTGCAGTTAACTGCGTAATGCCATCCCTCCAGGGGCCATCTATATTGTTCCTGGGTCTGCCCTTGCTCAGGTTGGACCAGCCCAGGTGTCCTCAAGCCCCTCGGGCCCTTCCCACTTGTCTCTAGGTCCCCTTCCTTCAGGCAAGGTTCACTCCTCTGGTTCTTACAGGGCTCTGATCAAGGGCCATGTAATCTGAGCCACTCTCAATGTGGAATCACCCAGCTTCCTTTACTCTGTCCCCACTCTCGGTTTCACGGCTCCTAATGGTTCCTTCCTCCCTTCTTACATCAGGTCTGAGCACTGTGAAGGCTGCATTCTGCCTAAACTCTATAGTGCCAACTCTGCAGCCCCTTGGAGTTGTGAATCCACAGCATCTCTAAATAGGTACTCAAAGGAAGGCTGTGCATGAATGAGTAACTAAGGCGTTTTCCAATCTGATCCACCAATGGACTGAGAGCTGCAGACGAGGGGAGCAGCCACGTCACCCATCAAACCCACAAGAAACTGACCCTCTGAGAGTGAACCCAAGGAGTGAGCCATGGTTCCCGAGGAGTTCCAGAAACGCTGCAGCCAACAGCTCAGCCGACATAATGAGTGGCTCAGGCTATCCTACCCTTCAGGAACCAGTGGCTTTAATTTTCCTTGGAGCAGACTGTAGATCCCAGAGTTAACAGGTAGGGATATTACTGGGAACTAATTTCCCCAACTCTCCATGTAGTTGACTTATCTTGATATCTTCTAAGTCCACCAAGTAAATTTGAAAGAATTGCACTGCTGGAAGGAGATTTAGGCAGACTTGCCAATGTTCTTCTTAAAAAGGAAAAATATGGGGATGTACAAAAAATATCCCAAGGTTGGCACACAAGCTTTGGAGAAATGATTTTTTGGGAATCTGGATTAGAAAGAAATGTGGGCTGAGTCACTGTTGAGTAATGCTTGAAGACTTGGGTGAGAAAGAGGCTGTGTTTGCTGGCTCCATTATCAATTGAGACCCAGGTGAGACGGAGGCCTTTGGTCGGAAGTGAACAGGTAACATGGATGGAGGAAAACAACAGCAGAGAAGGACTGCGCCCAAGGCAGGCACCCGCCCTTGGCAGTGCCCTCCTGATCAGACTGCCACTGAGCAAATACCACAATTTGGATGGCAGATGAAGAAACAGAAACGCTTTCTCACAGTGCTGGAGGCTGAGCGTCCATGAAGACAGGGGCATGGTCAGGGAGGCTGCTCCCAGGGGAGCTTGGGGCTCTGTTGGGCCTCTCAGTTCACCAAACCCTCTCTGAAGCTTCACCTAATGACATAGGTGCATTCTCAAGGTCCCTTTCCCTCCCACCACCTTTTGGTCATTAGGACTACATGCTATGAAAGGGAGTAAGCATGGGAATCACAGACAGGGTCACAGAGTCGCCATGAGCCTCTCCATGGGATTTAGTGTGCTGACCCATGAATGCCCCTCAGCTCATTAGAGGTTGAGCGCGATCTGCCCCCTAGGGGTGTCCCCAAACACACAGCATGCTGGAGGGTCACAAGTTGGGGCTGGAGAGAACGCAGTTCCTATCTTATTTTTTTACAATTTTATTACTATTAGTTTTATTATAACTGTGAGATAGACATTTACAAAGCTGTTCGTGATTGGGGTTCAGTCATACAATGTTGCAGCACCCATCCCTCCACCAGTGCCACCACCAATGTTTCCCGTGTCCCTCCCACCCCTGCAATCTGTCTCTAAGGCAGCCACTCCTCCTCCTTCTCCTTAATCTCCTTCAACTCCTCCTTAATCTCCTCCTTCTTCTTCGAACTCCTCCTTCTCCTCCTCTTTCTCTCCCCCGCCCACCTCTCTCCCATCTCTTACATACTGTGGCTTGCCATACATACCATACATTAGAAGTTACATTGCCATACATTAGAGGTTAGCATGTATATTCTTTTGCCTACATTCAATGCTCAGTTCTAGTCTGGCATTACCATTTCCAATAGTAGAGCACTGGTACATATTTACATTCTACAGATAAATGCAGTCATTCTATATCTGTCCCTTTCCTTCTGACTTATTTCACTAAGCATGATAATCTCATGTCCATCCATTTGCAGGCACATTTCATGACTTTGTTTTTCCTGACAGTTGCATAGTATTCTATTGTGTGTACAATTGTTTCTTTATCCAGTGTTCTGCTGTCAGGCACTCAGGTTGTTTCCAGATTCTGACTACTGTAGTGCTGCGATGAATATAGAAGTGTGGATGGTGTTTCTGGGTCTACAGAGTATATTCCCACAAGTGGTATTGCTGGGTCAAATGGGAGCTAAATTTCTAGTTTTTGGAGGAATGTCCATATTGTTTTCCAAAAAGGCTGGACCAATTGACATTCCCACCAACCATGGGTGAGAGTCCCTTTCTCCCGCATCCGCAACACACTGGCTGTTCTTGCTCTTTTGGACATGTGCCAGTCTCTGTGGGGTGAGATGCTATCTCACTATTGTTTTGATTTGCATCTCCCTAATGTCAGTCCTAATTTTAAAGACATGGTAATTCATTCATCATGTTCAAAGACTCTCCGGCAAGGGTCTCTCGGACTGGCCTCCCACCATCACGTGCTCCCTTGCTTCCTGGCTTTCTCACTGCTTGAACCCCGTCAAGTGCTGAGCCGGCTGGCCATCTCTGCTCTAGGCCGTGCGGTTCTCCCAGCCTCCCTGTTTCTCACTGTCCTCTTCCTGCCTGGCTGTGGACAACGGCCCTATCATTGGAGCCTACAGGCTTCAGCCTTTAGAAATCATCTGTGTATTGATGGAAAAATATTCCCTGTACGCTTGGTTTTCTTTGGTCCAAACAGTAAGTCTATGTTGAAAAAGGTTTTGATGAGAAAAATGTCAACAAACCAACTGAAGCCCCAAATTAAAATACAAAAAGTAAAGTGGGATATAAATGGGAAATAAATTCCATTACTAGGCTCTTGAAAAGTAACTTCTGTGTTATGCAGTGCTTTGTTTAAATAATTACAGACTTCACCAAGAAATGAGCTGCTACCGTTCTAATCTATGCATTTCTTAGCTTCAGTCTAGGGCAAATAAATGACCACGGGGCCAGGAAACGAGCAGGAGGACAAGATGAAGCACCCAGCAATGTGCTCTGTCTCCTGTGATGGGGCATGGATGCCTTTCTCCCGTTTGCTTTCTTCTCCATCTTGATACCAAGCAGGGATGATCCATCAATCTTAGCCTACATTTAAAACTCATTAAAAATCAGTTTTCTGTTCCTCTCAAAGATTAATCGCACAGTCCAACATAATAGCTTTGCCAATTTAAATGCTCCCGCTTCAACATTTCAAGTGTACTGTAATTATATTATATTGCTTCTGGCCAAGTTAGAAAATGTATGAAAATAATAATCCTATTTTTTAGTATATGGTACACTATCACAGTTATTCCTCATGTTAATTATGCATAAAACTGGAAAATGTATTGCAAGCATATATAAAATATATTGATTCAGCTACCAATCACCTGCTCTCAATCCAGTTTGCTGATCTGCTGTCTATCTACCTCTACGTCTCCCTGATTATCATGACTATCTGTCCATCTGTCCATCCATCCATTCATCCATCCACCCACCCGTCTATCCATCCATTTCTTAAATTGGACCACTTATGAATATATCCAAAGACCCACAATCAAATCAATTATTTATTCTTACCCTGTGTGCTGCTACTGTTCCCCCACCCTGCTATTTTGTGGAAGGCACCAAGTATCAAATCCAGGTATCAAGTATATAATAACATCGCCCAGTGCGGAGTCACGTGCTAGGCCCTGTACCTGTGTTAAGAAATACTTTCCAACAGAGATCTCAGTCATTTGTTTGCTTAGGCTTTTAAGAAGGTGTATAATGAGAACTCAGTTTGCAGTTAGGAACCTGAAGGAATTACTCATGATGATTCAGGCATGTTCTGACACCATTCCTGACTTTTTCTCCCATGTTCTGTCTTGCTCTTTGCCATGATGAAATGAGAATATTGGCCCCCTGTCAAGACTCTAGTAGATACTTGAGAAAAGAATACATGGCTATGTTTTCAATATTATAATTTATTCTCTGCCATGCAAAGTACACATTGACTCAATTTTGTGTATATGCACACGTATATGTGGGAATCAGATGTCAAAGAGTGAGAAAGGCAGGTGTTTATGAACTAGAAGTTCAACAAAGCTTTGGCAGTCAGGAAAAGTACTTTCAACGATTACAAAGATTATTTGTAAAGGAGAGACACGTGACTTGTTTTCTTTCTACCACAACTGCCTGGTTAGTAAGGAGCAATCTACAGAGATTGTCAGGATTAATGCTAGTTAGGAGCTGCTTTCATCATTTGAGTTAACTTTTTGTGAATTGGTGATGAGTCAGAACTATACTCACTCAGAGATTACATCTAAATAAATGACTGAGAAGCAAAATTGTGAACCTGTTAGATTTTTCATTCACTCATCAGAATATATTTATTCCCTACAACAATCCTAGGTCTCTTGAGGCATTAAGAAATTCCATTAACCAAACAGGAGGAAATCCTTTCACTTATAACTGAGAAAAGAATACTAACCAAATGAAAAGGTGAACATATTTGAGTCTGTAAGAAGGCTATGAAATAGAAATACTGAGTGTTGAGGGTTCAGTTCTAAACAAACTGGGGGGGTATCTGAGGAGATACCCTCGAGAAGATCTGAGAAGAGGAGAGAAGGAGCAGGAAAGGAGACACAGGTGAGGTCTAGGCAGGGGGTAAGAGAACCTTGAATGTCCTCAGGGGAGAGAGAACCAGAGGGAGTGTGCCTGCAGCCTTGGAAGGAAACAAATATCAGAAAACTATCTTGATGGGCAACAGGGATCCAGCCAGCTAGAGCCAAGTCCATCAGTGTTGGCACTCGGATGTTCTCCCTGAGTAGCAAAAGGCCAGAGAAAATGTTTGAAATTGGTGGTAAAACAACTGGACTCTACTTTTAAGAACCGAAGTGACTCTTGTTTTGAGAATAAATCTTTAGGAGTTAGAAGTCTGCTGTTAGGAAAAGGTGTGGCAAGTGGGTAGGTCTGGCTGGATTATGAAAGGGATGTGGTGGAGCTGACTACGGGGTAGATCTGGGTTTAAGAGAGAGAATGAGTTGACACAGATACTCAGCTCTATTAAGAACAGTTCTAGGAGTGCCTGACCCTGGATGTGAGGTCGGTGCTCACTCCACGATCACAGTCTCTCTTCTGCAGGAAGCTGTGCTGTTCATTCACTGGGAGGAGCTTGTCTGTGAATCCGTAACAACTGTTGTTCCATTAACAACTATTCTAGGGAAAGACTGAAACTGTCCTTTCCTACCTGGCAGAAGGTAGAGATCCAAAGTGGACCTTCTCTTGCAGCCACGGCTTCTCCTGACTCCACGATGCTTCTCTTTTAAATTTCCAAATATTTTCTTCAAATGTAATAATCATCATGGTTTTTCTATTTGTTCGTTTTGGAGATAGGGAGTTTGGATCATAAGGAGTTTGGAGATAAGGGAGCTTGGAGATAGTTTTGGAGATAGGGAGTTTGGGTCACAGGGAGTTTGGAGATAAGGAGTTTGGAGATAGGGAGTTTGGAGATAGGGAAGTTTTGAGCACCTGGAAGTGTTCAGGGCTTATTTCTGTGTTCAACGACTGAATGAAGGCTGGTTACTGGCAAGGTAAGTGTCACGGTTCCCGTACTCTTAGTTTTGCCCATAAGAAGACATCTTTTGGTTTGCTTTGCTTTAGGGGCCAGCAATGCTCAGAGGTTAGTCCTGGCTCTGAACTCAGAATTACTCTTGGTGGTGCACAGGGGGACCATTTGGGATGCCATGGATCCCACGTGGATAGGCTGTGTACAAAGCAAGCACCCTACCCGCTGTACTATCTCTCTGGATCCCAAGAAAGAACGTTTAAAAAATTATGTTTATTAAGGGGCCAGAAAGTTAGCTCAAGTGGACATCAACAAGGCTACCTTGCTCAGGGACTGAATTTGATCCCAGCTACCACATGGCTCTTATCACCACTGTGTAAGGGCCCTGTAAAAATTATGTTAAAAAAGAAAAATTAAATTCAATTAAAAATAAAAAAAAAGTAATTTCATATTGTTACTTTTATACTGCTCACTCAGTCACACATGAATCTGTATGTGTTCTCATTAAGCTGCACTACATTATTTTCTCCAAAACTCAATCTCTTGCTCTGCACATTTATTCAAGAAATAGTATAAGATATATTGTTTACTTGTATATTTTTGGGTCACATCAGCAGAACTCAGGGCTGACTCCTGGCTCTGTCATTGGGGTCATTCGTAGTAGAGCTTGGGGAACCACAAGTAGTGCCAGACACCGAGCCCATGTAAGACAAGTCCCTGCTGGACTTTCCCTTTGGCCCAGCACAAAATATCCTAACTAGAATGTTCTACCACGCTCTTCCAGAGAGAGGCCTTCATGGAGGGGATGGCTTGCTCTCCACTGCTGTGGACTTAGACCTGTGTTTCAGAAAAGGCAGTAACAGGGAACATAATAAATACAGTCCTGTCGTCCCAGGCATTCACACATGAATGTGCCCTGGCTGAAATGCAAGGATTAAGCCGAGTGAGGCAGCATTTCTGCTCCCTTTGTTTCTGCCAAAAAGTCTGGGACAAAGATCCCCTTTGACCCCGTGGTTCCTCATCTGTGTCCATATCTGCAGCAGCTCCGGAAAAGCTCAGAGCCGTCACTCAACAGCTGAACATCTGTTCCTCCCCTCCAAATGGTTCTGACCCTGAAAAGATCAAATCTGACGAAGGCGATTCAATCCATTCAGCAGGCCAGGCCTGTTTAGTCCTTCCGAAAACACCAGCAAGAAGAATGGAGTTTGTTGCTATCTCCTAAACTCTGGTTATAAAGACTCTTGGTGGTGTACAGGGGACCATTTGGAATGGCAGTAATCAAACACAGGTAGGCTGTGTGCAAGGCAAGCGTGGTTGTTGCCACAGAATGTGGTGATTCCCAGCAGAGACACAGGCAGAAGCCAACCTCAATCCCGAGTGCAGACGGCCACTGTGGATGCCCTTCCCTAATGGCAGAGTCTGGGCACACGTCTGTGGGATCAGTGGCAAGTTTCAC
Source organism: Cryptotis parvus (assembly GCA_021461705.1). NCBI lineage: Eukaryota > Metazoa > Chordata > Mammalia > Eulipotyphla > Soricidae > Cryptotis > Cryptotis parvus. Next base: position 19,710 of record JAJIBD010001638.1, read on the forward strand.
CTGCCACTGCAAATGGACTGAAGGATACTCCCATTTCCAACTTGAAGCAGAGATGCAGGTTTTTTGGGGGTTACATCCAGTGATGCTCAGGGGTTACTCCTGGCTCTGCACTTAGGGAATTACTCCTGGTGGTGCGTGGGGGACCATATGGGATGTCGGGGATTAAATCTGGGTTGGCCACAAGTAAGGCAAACACCCTACCTGCTGGACTATCGTTCCAGTCCTGAGATGGAGTTTTTAAAGGGAGATTTCCTGGCTCACACATTCCCCTGGGACCTGACCATGTCCATCCCTCTCACACTGTGGGTCAGCGGCCCCAGACTTCTCACCAGTTTACTTATGATAAGTATCGTCAGAGTCTAACTAGTCTCTTCCAAATCTTCCTATCAAATTCACATCAGAAAATGATGCATTGCTTCCAGAGACATGTTTACAAATTCATCTATGAAAATGTCCAAAAAGAAAATGGAATGAATGGGACCAGAGAGACAGTCTAGGGGAAAAGGGATTCCAGGGGGGGTACCCCACCGCTTTCCTGAGCACCACAGGTGTGGTCCCTGCAAAGGAAAGACACTCTAATCGACTGTCTTTTCTGTATCTTTCTGGGAGCCGAGAAACTGCTCTGCCTGCAACATTGCAAGAAATGCAGATGTAGTAGCAGTTAAGAAGCTGCTGAACCAAACTCCAATCATAAGCACGCGTGCAAAGTGGAGAAGCACCCTGTTCGGTTCAGGGTCCTGGGTGCGCTGCATCCTGTCAGGCGGGTGCCTGAGCTCACCCCGGACATCCAAAAAAGGGCAAATAGCTGGTGTCCATTTTAGATTTAAAAATGGCACGTTTTACTGAAAACTAACTGGCACGCATTTAAAAAAATATTTTATTATACCACCATGAGATATACAATTACAAAGATGTTCATGTTTGGGTTTCGGCCATACAGTGTTCCAGCACCCATCCCTCCACCAGTGCCCATTTCCCAACACCAATGTCCCGATTCCCTCCCTTCCCCTAGCCTGCCTCTATGGCAGTATTTTTTATATCTTTTCTCTCTTTCTCTTTCTCTCTTCCTTCTCTTACACATTGTGGATTGTAATACACACACTTAGAGGTTATCATGTGAATCTTTCTGCCTGTATTCAATGCTCAATTCTAGGCTGGTATTATCACTTTGAACAATTATTTGCAAATTGTTCCCTTCTCCATCTTTCCTAACCCCTGACTCCCACCCGTTTGTGGTAGATTCCATCTATGACAAGACCACCTGATCCATGTTTTGCCTGACCTTGGATTTGGTTTCATATTATATGTGTATATATAAAATGCATTTATTTGCACTATATATAATGAAAATAAATGCATACAAATATATATATATCATGCAAATAAGTGCAAATAAATTTTATATCTGTCTTTTTCCTTCTGGCAAATTTCACTCAATATGATCCTCTCTATGTCCATCCATTTATAGGCAAATTTCATAATTTCATTTTTCCTAACAGCTGCATAGTATTCCATTGTGTAGATGTACCAAACTTTCTTTTTTCCAGTCACTAGTTCTTGGGCACTCTGGTTGTTTCCAGATTCTGGCTATTGTGAACAGTGCTGCTATGAAAATAAAAGTGCAGATAGTGTTTCTGCTGTGTGTTTTTGGCTTTCCAGGGTATATTTCCAGGAGTGGTATGGCTGGGTCAAATGGGAGCTCAATTTCTAGTCTTTGGAGGAATGTTCATATTTTTTTCCAAAAAGACTGTACCAGTCGACATTCCCACCAACAATGGATGAGAGTCCCCTTTTCCCTGCATCCATGCCAGCACTTGTTGTTCTTGCTCTTTTGGATATGTGCCAATCTCTCTGGACATGCATTATTTCTGTTTAAGAGTCCAACAGTGATTTGCTACATATGCTTATTTTACAAAATGATCATTCTAGTAAGTCTCACTAATATCTACATGGTGACAGACACTTTTTCTGGGGACGAGACCATTTAAGGTCTACTCTCTTAACTTGTAAATAGACAATGCTCTATTACTAACTACACTCATGCTACTGTATGGTATCACTGTATCACTTCACTTGTCTTCCCATTATTCATAAATTTGTTCCAGCAGGCACCAGTAACATCTCCATATGTCCTGTCATGTGCTAGTGTAGCCCAAGGGCATCTGCTCACTCCAGGAACATGAAGAGCCTCAAACCATTCCTTCAGGTCATGGGAATGAGGTAGATAACTGTTACTGATTTTGGCATATCAAATATGACTTGGGTAGCTTGCCAGGCTCTGCTGTGCAGTGGTATACTCTCAGTAGTAGCCTCTCATCTTGTGCATTTAATGATGAACAGCAACAGGGAGAGATTGGCTTTTCTCTTGGGTGGAGCTCTGATGAGTTATGGAGTCCAAATGTTGAGAATGACTGCCCTCATGGTGTGGGGGGTTCCTCTGGCTTCTTAAGAGGCTCTATTGTGATAGCGGGCAATGGTTAGAACCCGTCTTCCCTCCTGGGTGCCTCATGATCAGTGCAGCACAGGGAGAGCTGGTAGCAGCTCTGCCCCAAGTATCTGAGTCTCTGGATCAGGCATACCTGGGCTTGAAATAGGCTTTGCTGTAGGGGTGGGACTCTGACGAGCATGGCTTGAGATTGGCTTTGCTCTTGGGTGGAGCTCTGATGAGTTGTGGAGTCCAGATGTTGAGAATGACATGCCCTCTGGCTTCTTGCGAGGCTCTATTGGGATAGCAGGCCAGGGCTAGAACCCACCTTACCTCCGGCTACCTCATGATAAGTGGAGCACACAGAGAGCCAGTAACAGCTCTGCCCGTGTACTGAACTGTACGGTAAATCCCCACACCCACAATTTAAAATTGTTTTTATTATTTTAATATTTGAGGTTATGGAGTCACACCTGGTGGTAGTCAGGGGGTTATTCCTGGTCCTGAATTCTGCCAGAGAGGAAGGTAGGAAAGTAGGAAGAAAGAAAGGGAAGGAGGAAAGGAGGGAGGAAGAGAGATAGGGAGGCAGGAAGGATGAAAGGGAAGGAGGGAGAAAGGAAAAAAAGGCATGGCTAGAACTAGTACAATTCTACTAGCTTAAAGAATAAGTGGTGAGTGCCTAAGAGTATCTTTGCACTTGCAGAAATGTAACTGTTATTTAAGCAGCAATTATTGGAGATTTTGTCCCAGTAATAAGGGCAGACGCTCTGAGGCAGATTCTCAGCAATTAGCTTCACTGTGCAGCTAACACTTTTTTTAAGTAAAAAAGACTATACAGAAGTATTTATAACTTTTAATAAGTGTCTTTAAGCACCTAACACATACAGTACTTGGAGTCTACAGATGAATAACGAAAACTCCTATCTTTTAATTTACTTAGAAAAGGAAGAGGACAAAAGTGTTAGTTCTAAATGACACTGTGCCACTTTTCCTCTACTAACTAATGTCTTTGTAGGTTTCTTCTTTTAATTCAAATTAGAGTGTTAAAATGTCTCTATGCAATGCCAAGAAGGAATTGTTATTCTATAGACAGAGAAGTTAAAAATGCCATGGAAACCAAGACACAAGGCATCCTTAAGAAGATGATGCTTCCTCTTGCAATGTTTTCAGAGTGCTCAGTAATCTTGGGGTCAGTGAGATCCCCAGTCCATGAAAGACAGAATCCAGCAACCAGGGTAGCACTATAACCCTTCAGCATCAATGAGCTTCTCTGGACTGCAGAAATTCAGTTGCAAAGAGAAAGGGGCATATTGAGAACATGGAAAGAAAACATAAAGTCTTAAGAGGAAGGATAAATTCACTTAATACATTTTCCCATTTTCAAAGAGTATGGTTATGAGGTAGTTTCCAAGAAAAATACCCAAATTGGTATCGAGCTTTCTGGAGAGAACACAGTCATCTCAACTCTTTAGTGGTTTAAATCACAGGAAGTAAAGACGCCTGATATGACGCAGCAGCAGCATCCCCTGGACAAGGTATACCAGCTGTCTGTCAGGCTGTGGGCACTGGCCCAAAGCATCTAGGACTGGTCCAGGCAGTGCTTCCTAGCTCAGATATTCCCGGAGACTTTCATTTCTATGACATACTTATTCATTAGAGAAACTGGTGCTTCATTCATTCTGTTCAAATTCCTAGATTGCTAATCATTCCATTCCCTAGAATTGCTGACTTATTCATGGTGACTCAATTTGTCTTCTTACTCAACATTTTAACTATGAGATCATTTCAGCATGCTTTTCTCTCCTCGGAGACTCTCACATGTTGTACCCTGGTGCAAACTCCTCCAGATCAGCATCACATTCACTTACTGTCCTGGAACACCGACACCTGCAATGAAGTTCACAGTTGCCGGACCAGTCCTCAGGTCAACCTTTGCAGCTGGCGTCTGTGCATGGCACACCAGGTATAATTTCATACCCTACTCTCTTTTCTAAATTAAAAAAGTTATTACACCACCGTGAGCTATACAGTTACAAGACTGTTCATGATTAGGTTTCAGTCACACAGTGTTCTAGCACCCATCCCTCCACCAGTGCACATTTCCCACCACCAATGTCCCAATTCCTTCCCCCAACCCCAGCCTGCCTCTACAGCAGGCACTTTGCCCTCTTCTCTGTCTCTGCCTCTCTCCTCTCCCTCTCTCTCTCTCTCTCTCTCTCTCTCTCTTCCTGTCTCTGTCTCCCTTCCTTCTCTTACACATTGTTTCATACCCTACTCTTAAATTGATCTAGAGTATGAGTTTCTCATGAAGGAAGGTTACCCCTCCAGGCTTATCTTCTGGTGGTAAACCAGCAGACAGAATTTCCAGCTCTTTCTATGATTTTGGGGCACCTTTTTATCTCGTGCAAAGACAGTCTCTACACTCAAGTTATTCAGATTTTCTTAATTATATCTAATGACTCTTTTCCGTTCTGAACCCCATCCATAATCCCATAAATATTACTCTGTTCTCCTTAGGATCCTCTTGGCTGAAAACAATTCTAGGTTTGATCAAATTGACAATTTTCATAATTTCTGGTCAGGAATTTGGTAGAATATCTGTTTGTTGGAATCTGTCTAATTTAGGAGAATACTGTGAACATTATTAGGGAATAAGGTCACAGGCGTAAATTAACACTTAAGTCACATCATAACTAGGCAGTTATGGTTAACATGACACATGACCCCTGACACTGACTTTGAACTCTTACTGCTCTGGGTCTGTTTGTTTCCATGGTTCCTGGTGCTTCCAACTCTAAAGAATTATGGCACACATTTAAGACTTTGCTCATACTCCTTTTCTTTATTTTTATGATTCTATTCATTT